>JAJOOR010007425.1:0-37403 GCA_036250505.1 Solanum acaule | reverse complement strand
AATCCAATTCTGACGATTCCATCAGCTCCGAAAGGGTCATTTTAGGCTAGTAGCATGGTCGACATGACTCCCGAGGTTTTCAGTGTGAGTCGGTGCAATTAGGCGTTTTAACTTTAAGTTTAAGCCTAAGTTTGACTTTGGTCAACATTCTGAGTAAACGCGCTTGGATGAAAATTCCGTCAGTGCGGTTAGCTCCGGAATGTCGAGTTTGGTCTAGATTGACCCTTCTTTTGTGTCCTGAGGTTTTCAATATCTTTTCGAGCCCTTTTGTGGGTTTTGACTTAAAATGACTTTTGGAAGTGGGACCACTTTTTTATCGAAATGACCTCTGATGGAAATTTCGACTGCGCCATTGAGTCTGAAATATCAAATTTGGTATGATTGCATATCTCGTTTGCGTGCACGGGGTTCCGAACGAGATCAGAGTAACCCGTCGGGGTTTTTAGTTATTGGAAAAATTGCAGAAAATCTGCAATATAATGCAGATTTTCAGCAACATTTCCAAAACCTCAAACTCTCTTAACTCCCTCACCTCTCAACCGATTTGGGCAATTCAAAAGGAAAAGTTGTGAGATTTTTCGAGGGCAACGTGTTGGTGAGCTCGGATAGTGGTTTGGGGGTTCCCGTTTGAGGTAATTTCGCGATAAAACCTGACTGCAGTGCCTTTTTCGAGCATTTGTTTTTGGTATTATTGTTTTGGTCATATCTCACTCATTTTAGCTCGGTTTTGGTTGATTCGAAGTCCCACTTGTTGAGAATTGTCGTGACTTCGTTGTAGAGTGTTCAAGGAGTGTTGGGCACCTTTCGATTCTTGTTTATTCTGATTTTAGACTGCTGCTGTAGGGTTTCTTTTAGTTGATTAAAGTGTGGTTTCTTGCTTGTTAGTTTTTGCTGTGTTTTGAGCCTCAGATTGTATTCCATTTTGGAACACAAGTTTGGAGTGCTGTTTAGGGTGTCTTGATGGAGTCAAATTCGGACAGTTCGGTGCGGGTCCCAAGATTCCCGTTTTGACTCCAAAATTGACCCGTCTCCATTTGTTGTGATTTTGGTGTCTAAATGACCATAGTAACGTTGTGACTCTATTTTTGATAGCGGGCAGCATTTCGAGACTGTTCGGAAAGGGAAAGCTTCGGTAAAGTGACTGGAGAGCGCACGGTTGGCCTTAAGGTAGGCTACGACTTCCTTTCTTTTAGATTGAGCTTAATTGTGTAAAAACATGTCGATTGGAGTGAATTGGGGGTGGGTACCAGTTTACTACCTTACTTTGATTAGATACCTCATGTTAGGATCGATTGGCCACATTTCGGGTATAGTATCATGTTAACCGTTTTAGTAGAGTTGCATGCTTATGTGTTAAATGCTATTGTATGCTTGTATGCTATGTATTGCATGTCTTGTTCATCCTTAACCGTAAGCATGATGTCCTTAGTCTAGGTTAGGCTAGCATTGCCTTAGACTTATGACCCGTGTGGGCTGGATAGCCTTGACTTGCTGCCGACGTTGTTCGAATGACTTAGCTCCTTATAGACTGGAATAGCAGACTTGAGTCTGATAGTTTGAGCCTTAGATTAGGCGTTATCGCTACTTGCTGCACTTTTGTATCTTCTCCCTCTCATTCTGCGATTCCGACGCATTCTCAAAGGTTTGGTGCATCACTCGAGGCGTGGAATTGAGATAGTCTAGGCTTGGAGCCTTTTATGTGATATCTTAGAGTGGACGGCGTTCCACGGTGGTTGTTGTTAGATTGAATCCTATTGGAGATACCATCACCCTCGGGGTCGTTCTTTCTAGCTGGGCTGGGAACGTATCGCTGGCTGGGTAGACTCGGTGATATCGGCGATCGCCCCCGGGCCTCTCTTTCTAGCTGGGCTGGGAGTGTGTTGCTGGCTGGGTGTCCCCGGGTCGCTCTTTCTAGCTGGGCTGGGAGCTGACTGCATGGTAGGACGACTCGCGATATCTACCTCACTCACGGGTCCCTCTTTCTAGCTGGGCTGGGAGTGGACTGTTTGGTTGGGTGCCCCCTAGGGTCACTCTTTCTAGCTGGGCTGGGAGTGCACTGCTGGCTGGGTGGAGTCTGATGGATTATCTTAGTTACTTTGGGCTGGGAGCCTAATTTTCTTCTTTCTCAGTAGACTTAGCTTTTCCGTGTACCTGTTGGGCTTATGGGGGTTCGTTCAGGTTTTATTTTAGCTTGTGCACGAGTGTAGCTTCTGGGCTTATGGGGGTCCAGTTAGGTTTAGTCTAGTTGTACTTAGTTTGTTTCTGGTATGCTCGTGTGCTTTCTTTTCTTATCCGTTTTGACCTCTTTGTGTCTAGATTCTATCCTTTCTTATTGTTTTTACCCTTTTTGCTCAGTCGGCCTTTGATGCCTACTGAGTACCTGTTGTGTTGGTACTCATGCTACGCTCTGCATCTATTTCGTGATGCAGGTCCCAGTACCAGTTATCAGTGGTGATTAGTTCCAGCCTTCTTTTTGCAGCTGTGATTCGGAGACGAGGGCGAGCACTTGGCGTTTTGGGGTTTGTTCTGTCTCCTTCTTTTGTTTTAGCTAGTCTTGTTGCCTTTGAAACACGCTCTGTTGTGGTCCACTTTTGGGACTTGTACTCTTTATTAAATAGCTCTGTACTAGTGACTTCTAGGTTCTGGGAGGGATTTCTTTATATATTTATTTTGGGTTGCTTTCGCCTTGTTATCCTTGTTTAGATTATTGTTTTCGCTAGTTTCTGCCCTTTCACTCATTGGTTGGTGTTCTGGGTTGCGGGTTGGCTTACCTACTGGTAGGGTATAGTAGGTGCCATCATGACTCGAGAAATCGGGTCGTGACACTCGCTCAACAAAATTTGCCATTTTGCCAGCTTACTTGTAGGCATTGGTTTCTGAAAGATGTACTTGAGTGGATCCATTCTTGAGATCAAGTACGTGGTGTATGTAGACAAGTAATGCCTAAATTTTTGCGCAATCCAAGTCAAAGCGCAACATGTTCGTTCCAACAAGGTGTATCTTACCTCGTATGGTTGAACTTCTTGCTCAGATAGTAAATGGCTTGCTCTCTTTTACCTATCTCATCATGCTGCCCCAATACACATCCAAATGCATTATCCATGACAGATAGATACAATAACAAAGGCTTTCCAGGCTCTGGTGGGACCAATACTGGTGGGTTGGACAAGTATTCTTTGATTCTATCAAAAGCCCTTTGGCATTCCTCTGTCCATTTTGTGGCAGCATTCTTCTTCAATAACTTGAATATGGGTTCACAGATCACTATAGATTGAGCTATTAACCGACTGATGTAATTCAGTCTTCCCAAGAAACTCATCACGCCTTTCCTGGTCTTGGGTGAAGGTAGCTCTTGGATTGCCTTTATCTTTGATAGATCCAACTATATTCCTTTCCTACTAACGATGAATCCCAATAGTTTTCCCGCGGGTACTCCAAATGCACACTTTGTTGGGTTCAACTTTAGATTATACTTACGCAACCTCTCAAAGAACTTTTGTAAGTCATCCAGGTGGCCTGAACTTCTTTTGGATTTGATAACGACATCATCCACATACACTTCAATTTTCTTGTGATCATATCATGAAAAGGGTAGTCATAGCCCTCATGTAGGTTGCATCAACATTTTTTAGACCAAATGGCATTACTCTGTAGCAATACACTCCCCATGGAGTGATAAACACTGTCTTTTCTGCATCATCCTCATCCATCAGGATTTGGTGATATCCTGCAAAGCAATCGACAAATGATTGCAACTCATGTTTTGCACAATTATCGGTGAGTATATGAATATTTGGAAGAGGGAAATCATCTTTAGGACTGGCCCTGTTGAGATCTCGATAGTCCACACATATTTTGATCTTTCCATCCTTTTTTGGCACAGGCACAATATTGGCTAACCATGTGGGGTAATTTGTAACCCTTACAACGTTCGCCTCAATTTGCTTATTTACCTTTTCCTTGATCCTAAAGCTCAAATCTGGCTTGAATTTTCTTGTCTTTTGCTTAACAGGTAGCTAAGTGGGATCAGTCGGTAATTTGTGCGAGACAATATTATCAGTGCGTAATCCTGGCATGTCATCATAAGACCAAGCAAATACGTCAACATATTGCTTAAGCAATTATATTAACTCTTGCTTTCTTTCAGCTTCCAAATGTATGCTGACTCGTGTCTCCTTCATGATTTCCTCAAATCCTAAGTTGACAACCTCTGTTTCATCCATATTGGGTTCTTCTGACTTGCAACTTGCTTGATCTCGTGTGGTAGGTTTTTTGGCATCATGCTTTCATCATACTGTTCGTGATCTTGTTCATCGCTTTCACCTTGCTCGGTGGATTCGTTACATGTCATAACCGTTGAACGAGGATTTTTATTAATATGAGTGCTGAAAAGTGCAAAAGGTAAGTAAAAATAAATAGATATTTAAAATAACGAGGAATTTTTTAAAGAAAATAAGGACTTTTATTTCAAAGCATTTTAGCTTTTAGAAGAGGCAAGCAACAAAAGATTAGGCATGATTCAAGCGTCAATTTGATCATGCGAATTTTTTAAATTAAGACTACTTTTCCACACTAACAGGACTCTGGTTGAAACAGGGACAGGCTGGGGGTCCAATTCTGTAAGATTTCTCCAGGTTTGGCATCACGAATGGTCAACTTGTAGAGATTTATCCCTTCCTCTTCTCTAGCCATGGCCACGAACAGATTGCCTATTCCTTCTACGATGTCATCAATGCCAGCTTGATCTGGAATCAAAGCTTGTTCTGGTACAAAGATTGTATCGTTTGGCCCGTGACAGTCTCATAACTGAGTCCGTTGGTGCCTCTCTGATGTTTCAGCTGGATCGGCTCAACTATGCCATTGGACTTAGGTCCAAGTCCATTCTTAGGTTGATATCCATACTTCAACATTTCTGACGCAACCATGTTTGCTGCACTTGACAACTTAGTATCTTCGGGCTCTGCTCCCTCATTGACCCTTATAGCTTGTATAATTTCCAAAGTGTGAAAGGTAGCTCCGTCTAACTCGCCAGCGACTGGGATAAAATTAACAAAAATGATGGGGTGACTGAGCTCTCCGTGGATGGTAACTTCTGTGTGACCCCACTCAAACTTTACACATTGATGAAGAGTGGAAGGAACCGTTCTTGCCATATGAACCCATGGTCTTCCCAGCAACAGGTTGTAGTTGGATGATACATCTATCACTTGAAATTGGATGGGGAATTCAGTCGGCCCCACCTGCAATGTGAGATAGATCTCTCCAATGACACTTTTTGCGCTCCATTAAAAGCTCTGACTTTCACACGATTTTCCTTTATCTCACCCATATTAACACCTAAATCTCTCAAAGTGGTAAAAGGACAGATGTTACATCCTGAACCACCATCAATTAGAACTCGAGTCACAACCTTATCACAACACTTAACTGCGATGTGAAGCGCTTTGTTGTGCCCAGCCCCTTCTGCAGGCAACTCATCATCATGGAAATAAATCTTGTTAGCTTTCATTATTCTTCCAATCGTTAAAGCTAAGGTTTCAATGGTGGTCACTTTTGGAATGTTCACTCCGTCTAACACTTCCATCAAAGTAATCCTATGACCTTTAGAACTCATAAGTAAAGACAAAATAGATATGTGGACAGGCGTCTTTTTCAGCTGCTCTTCGACTGAATAGTCTTTAGGCTGCATCTTCTTCCAAAATTCTGTTGTTTCAGCATCAGTAACATTCTTCCTTAGATTATGTTCTTTTCTAAGAACTCTTTGATTTAGGTCCTCTGGGGCATAACACCTCCCTGACCTAGTCATCCCTTGGGCCACGGTAGTGTCAATCGTCTTTCCCTTGGCGCGTGCTAGATAGTCCCATGGGACTGCTTTGGTGTCATATTCAGGCTTTTTAGCGATCAGAATGGTCACTAAAACTCTTGAGAGATATGTTTGGACAGTCAGATGTTCCCTTAGTTGAACAGTGATAACAGGTTGTGTCGAAGATGTCATGGCATCTGGTTCATCTACGTCTGGACAGTCAGGGCCCCCATATTCTTTATCTACAGTAACCATGTTGACTTTTCGATTCTCATGGTTTCGCAAGGGGTTGTTTTTCACATTAGGAGGCGCTGGAGTGCATTTGATTACTTCTCTTCTGATCAAAGACTAGATATGGTTCTTCAACCCATACCAATCTTCTGTGTCGTGTCCTTAGATTCCCGAGTGGTAAGCGCATCATTTGTTTCCATCAAAATTACGAGGGATTGGATCAGGAAGTTTTCCTTCAACTGGTTGTAGCATTCCCGTCGTCCTCAACCTCTCAAACAATTGGGCGTAGGGTTTGGCAATCGATGTGTAAGTGCGAGCATTTCTAGCTTCAAGATTTGGACGTGGTCTCGGTGCATATGCTGGACTATTTTTTGGTGGATTGGTGCTTGGACAGGGACATATGGTCTTGGAAGATTTTGGTATGCTGGTGCTCGGGGTAGATTATAGTGTGGTTGGGTATTATATACTGGGTATGGGATGTATGAAGTATGCGTAGCGATTTGGGGATTGCTGGGGTATCTATGGGACGATCCTCCTTGTTAGTAAGTGATAGCTGAAACATCCTCCCTTTTCTTTTTGATGCCGCCAATGGAACCCGATTGTATAGCCCTACTTGCAGCTTGTAATGCGACCATAGATTGAATCTTCCCAAATTTAACACCCTCTTCTATAAAGTCTCCCATCTTGACCAATTCTGCAAACTTCTGGCCTATTATTGACATCATCTTTTCAAAGTAGACACTTTATTGAACTCGAATAAAGTACTTTGAAAGCTCACTCTCATCTAGTGGTGGTTGCACCCTTGCAGATTCGGTTCTCCAACGTCGTGCGTACTCCTGGAAATTCTCTGATGGCTTCTTCTGTATGTTGGCCAATGAGAATCTGTCAGCAGTAATTTCAATATTGAATCTGAAACGATTCATGAAGCCTTCAGCCATTTCCTGCCAGTCTCACCATTTGTGAGGGTCTTGACGGGTATACCAGGTTAATGCTTCTCCAGACAGACTCCGGATGAACAACTTCATCCTCAGCTTCTCATTCCTCCTTATACCGACTAACTTGTCATAGTATGCCCTTAAATGTGCGTGAGGGTCACCTTTTCCATCGAACATGTCAAACTTCGGTGGTTTGTACCCTACCGGCATGTTAACGTCTGGGTGGATGCACAAGTCATCATAATCCAGACTCTTTGTTCCTCTAGTAACTTGTAGGCTTTTCAATGCCTTTCTTAGACCCTAAAGCTGGGCATTTATCGATGCATCTTGTTTCAGCTGGGTATCTTTCTCCATTTATCCATATTATTCGACCTCATACGGGACATTAACCACTGTTGGTATTGTGAAGGTAGGATCTCCAGCTGCATATACGGCCAGTGGAATATGTGGCTCATAGGGAGTGGTGACATGTTCCCCAAGTATCTGTTGCATTGTAGGTATGGTAGGATCGCGATTGGAAAGGTCGGGAACGGTCTTAATTGTAGTTGGGGAAGCTGGTGGAACTCGATCGTGAGCGGGAGCGTGTTGAGTTTATTCTGGTTGATTTGGCAAGTCGGCAGAAGGCAAGTTAGCTTTTGCGAAGTAGATAGGTGTCTTGAAAGTAGGAAAAGTGGTCGCCGATAGTTTGGCCAAGTCTCGCACTTGACTCAATTCTTCCCTCAAGATCTCGAGTTCTTCTTCCATGTGAGCTATTTTCTCCTCGTTTTGAATGTCAGCTATACTTTGAGAACTTTCAGGATTCTCAATAAGTACTATTATGTTTGCGACAGCGTTGAACTCGTCTTTATCACTCATTTTTCCCTTTGATCGAAGGTTGTATTGTGAATTAGACAGTTTGCAAGTCGACACAAATCAACGTACTTTTGGGGATAAATAAAGAAAGAAAAACAAAGAAAAAGAAAACTATGTTAGTTTGGGAAATATTGAAAGCTGTAACAAATAAGTAGATGTAACACATATATACGCCAATTTGGCGACATTCAAAGTGCATCCTAATATAGAACCTCTTTTTGCCTGAGGTAGGCCTACGTTGCAATTAGTTTGATAATACATGATCCATTTAAACACATTTTAGATTTGGAGCAAACATAACTTCATTGATTACATAGTTTGGCTATTACAACGATGTAGGCGGTCGGAAGCCTAAGAAATGAAAGTACAAGGGCGGCAATAGGGCATACAAGAGGGATAGGTCATACGGCCTTTTGAGGAGCTTATGAGGGAATTCAAAGAAGAAAGATGATCTACGTCCAGGTTGTGGCATCGTCATCATCATCTCCCAAGTCATAGTAAGTCCCCGGCTGATACTCTGAGTATTCATCGATTTTCCATTCCCAGTTGTTTGAATCTTCCCTTTCATAAAACCCTATGGAACCATATTCTGATTGAGCGTCTTCTACTGTTGGAACAGGTTTATCCTCTATATGCATCACTCCTCCATCTCTAGGGTCATACAAATTAGGGTCATGCTCTGAGTATTTTTCTGGATCCTCTTCCATCTCCTCAGTTGGCTCTCTAAGATCCTCTTCTGGGTATTCCTCCATCTCTTCATTTGGTTCATCATCAACTGCCTGTATGAGATGGTCGATAGACCGTGGGGTCACCTGCTGATACATGGTCGTAGTGATGTGCATGAGGTTTAATAGCTCCATGCCAATTTGATTTGACCTTTGAGTGTCTGTGAACCCCAAGATTCCCTCATAGCTAGGCCTAACGAGAATTCCTCCCCCATGTCTGAGTCAAGAATACCGCACCATCCTTGTACCAAAGCAACGATCCTTTCGATCGGAATTCTTCCTTCATAATTGACTTCTATCAATGCCATATTTGACCATAGAGGATCGCCTTGGGTAATCCCAAACTGTCGGAGGACTCTTAGAGGTGCGTAGGGCTGGAAGCCTTCCAACCCAATTAACTCAATGAAATAGGCCTGGTTAATTCTCAACAAAGCTCGGCCATGGACCCACGGTAGTCTCCATTGAACGCGGTTCCCTGTGAGGTGGGTCATGAAAAGGCGCCAACCATCTTCATCATTTGGGGAATCCCACATGCTCAATCTCATCGCATGGCTTCTGATTTTGTTGTGTAAGTCTGCTTCAACGCCATTTTCAGCATGTCTTTGATAAAAGTGTTCTAACACCCAAATCTGCAGCAACAAGTTACTTCCCTTAAAATGATCATATCCTCTAGAGCAGAGGGATAATGATCGAAATATTTCTACCAAGATCATGGGTACGATGGTCACTCTAATAGGTCCCTTAAACATGAAGATGACCATAGGCAGTAGGTTGATGTCGACACACCTTTTTTTCTTTGGGAAGATCATAATACCCAAAAAGGCCGTCACGAAGACAATAGCCCTGAGTCTCTCCCAATCAACCCTGGAGATGAAGAATTCTTGATGAAACCTATCATAGCAATCTCGACGACCAAACCTTTTAAACAGATAATCCAACCTGACCCATCTCTCTCTACTCTTCACAAACATTGGCCTACCCTCAAACCCAAAGACTGGAGAAAATTGATTCCTGATGTAGTGCGCGAGGCCAAAGGTACTCTGCCAGCCAACGGTAAGTCAATAATTTGACTTATCTCTTTCAATGTTGGTGTGATTTCAAAATCTGTGAACTAAAAGGTCACTGTTGTTGGTTGCCAAAATTCAATCATTAGAGCAATGAGTGACTTATTTGCCTCCACATTCAGCATATCAGTTAACGACCCCAAGTGCGGCATAATCACATATCCGTAGGCCACTCGAATGTTTCCCCACCACTCTTTCAAAGTTCGGGGAACCTTAGTCATCATCCTGATATCAGGAAGGTTTTGGTTGATTTGCATCCAAAAGAAAGGGTAAAGGGTATGATGAGTTTATTTGCTCCAAATCCGTTAAGTGTTTAAGTTTGGATAATTTATATCAATTTCACACAAAGTTTATGTCGTCGAGTTTTAAAGAAGAAACTCATTGACATTTGGGTGGTTGCCTAAACGCAATGACAATACCATATATTGTCTTGCCTAAGGTTATGCAACATGACTTATTTTTAAGAGTAAGATTTTTTCTTATATGATTGAGAGTGAAACTGAGTAATTGCGAGAAAGTGCACTATTTTAATTGCACCAACTCTGAAACTAAGGAATCCAAAGAGAGTTTCGGAGGAGTACAGGAACACCTCTCGCGTGTACAGTGTGTGCGTGTACGGCCAAACACTCGATAGAAAGTGCAAATGATAGTGTAGAGAAAACAGTAACAAGTAGTGTTTTAAAACAAATAAGGAACACATGTTTGGATTTCACTTGTGACCTTTCAGTCAAAACAATATATCAATTCGGAAAAAAAAAAAAACAAGCAATCACAAGTATTATTCCTAAATTAAGTTTTCTGAGGTTAAAACCTAAGTATAGGTCCCCAACAGAGTCACCAAGCTGTCGCATCCTATTTCGAACTAGCTGAAATAGTTCACAACATGATATGGCTGTCACTATGATTTTAAGAAAAAAAAATTTATTTATTTTTAGAATCACCACCTAAATTTTAAGGAAAATATTAGGAAAACCATTTTTTATGTATGTAAATGTAAACTCTGTTTTGATTTGCGAAACCAATGGAATTCTGAGTAAGGGTTTTGGTTATTCGAGGGGAAGGTGTTAAGCACCCCTCAGAGCCTATCTGAAGATAGTCCTTTAACTCAATTTAGGAAAATATGATTTGGAAAACTTGTTTATTTATTTGCTTTAAAAATCAATGATAACTTAATTAGTTCGTTTAAGAAAAGAGTAAAATACAAGGTACGACATATAAATGTCTTATAAAATAGATTTAATAGTAGTATTTTTATCATATTGTAAAATAAATAAATAAATGTACTTAAAGGTATGTTAATATTTATATATTGGAAAATATAGATGTATCATAATAAAGTTATCCTAAAAAATGTATAGATGTTAAATTTATGAAAATGTGTCGTTTTAATAAGATGTGAAAAATAATAATAATAATAATAAATAAATAAGATAATAGTCAACTGTAAATATGTAGTAATATGTGATATGTAATTTGGATGAAAATACATAAAAATAGAGTTTCCTAAAAAATTAAAATAAATAAATAATAATGATATTAAATGTTAAAATACTAGATAGAGTTTGTGATCTAAATTATGTTTATTATAAAATATAGTATATACATGTAAGTTGTGTAAAACATGTGAATGTTTATTATGTTATTTACATGTAAGGATAAGTTAACAATATATTAGATTTAGTAAAGTAATATGTGTAGGCATTTATAGATTATAGAAATAAATAAATAACATTAGTAAAAGAGATAGTAGATAATAATAGGTTATGTAGAGAAAATATAGAATATATACTTTTATATGTATGACATATATACGTGTGTACCTTGTATTTGAACCTGTTGGCATATCTAAAATTTTGAAATGGCATGTTAAAAGATTAAAATGTTTTTAGCAATGCTTGATTCGAAAAATAAGAATAGTCAATACATTTTATAAGGGGTGATGTAAAGAGTATAAAAATAAGCCTAACTATTATGGCTCATTCTATAGTCACATAAAAAAAAAAGTTAGTTATTTTTAGCTTTTATGTATCTCTAAATTCATTTGGAAGTCCCAATTCATGAGTTTTATTTTTTCTACTTAAGTATCTAAATGAGTATTATTTCACCTTTTTGAACTTCATTTGGACATCTTTTAAAACTATAAGCCCTTCTTTTCAACTTAAGAAGGCTAAAAGAATGTTATAAGTAAAAATGTTAACCCATTTTTTAAGAAAATATCTTTGTATCATTTGTTCTAAAGGTGTCTCAACTAATTTCATAAACAAATAATATTAGTTCACGTAAAACAAGCTTCAAAATAAAGACAAACAATATATCAAAACTTGTAAGTAAAGGTTAGCCAATATATCCAAACAATATAATTAAGACTCGAAAAGAGGAAGACTAAGAAATATTGGACTCCTAATTTGCGAGGCTCCAAGCGTTGCGATGATCCTAATTTGTTGTTGGCCTAATATCTTAGGCCAATAATGAGTTCCAAAGTAGAAACTTCAGCTCTCCGGTTGTTCATGAAATATGAGAAGATAAAAGGAAACAAATTAGAAAACATAAGAAGAGAATAAGAAGTGATTAGGAATAACCATAATCGTGTCAGCAAAGCAGTTATAAACATAAGTTATAAAGTTTAGCAACAACATCAAATACAAGTAAGCAATAAATGAATGATGAGCCAAATATTTCACGTGATGAAAAAAAACTAACTACAATTAAGAGAGAACATCTAACCTCTCCTATCCTCTCTAAGGAGGTTGGATTGCATCTCCCTTAATCTTTTAGCAAAAAATAAAACATAACTTTGTGACTAGGAATATGCTATCAAATAACAATTAACTAACTACCTTTGATCATACCAAGAAAGAGCTCGAAGCAGATTCATCAAAGACAAATCAAGTTCAAAACTCAATTTGATTTAAGAAATTTTTCATAAGAAAGGACAAAGAAGAGAACTGGGAGATATAAAAATAACTTTACACCAAAATAAGTTGTCAAATTCTAATGGGAATCTAAAGACAGAAAATTAATGGTTTTAGGATGCATAAGAGTTATGATACAAGCTCTCATTTATCCGAGCCTAGCTCTTTGGAGAATGCTAAAGGTCAACACCAAACGTAAGCTATTTCTCATTCAAACAGGTCCTCGAATGACATTGAGAACCAATGGGTCAGTTAGTTGGCAAATCACACTAACAAGTTTGCGAAATAGGCAAGCAAGGATGACGTTTCCACAAGGACGGACTCTCGTCATATAAAAAAAAGGGTGGAAACTTTGGAACTTATAGAACTAAACATAACATTTTTTAGATCACATTCTTGAAATGAAAGAGTACATGAGTTGTATCTCGAGTTATGTTCATCTAAAGGTGGGCAACGAAAAAAAGAAGTGAACAGTCACATAGTATGTATTTCAAAGAATTGGAAAAGAAGATGATATATTAGGTAATTAGGAGCACCTAGTGATTTGGGAATTCGGTTAAAAAAAAAAGAACTACTGCAAATTCACATGTTAGGACAAACCCAATGCTCAACAATCAAGCAAAGGAAAGACTGATTTTAATTATCTGAAGTGTTTTAGCACATAGTAAATGAGAATAACTTTATCTTTTAAAATACAGACGCATGTATCAAAAAAGAGAATTGTTCTTAAACATTTAAACAACAAGAAGAGGCTAGTATAAACAATGGGAAGACTACAGCCGCAGACTATCAACACAACAGAGAATGAAAACAAAAAAAACTGAAGCAGCTATTAGAATTTAACCGAGATCCGATTCACTGGCCGTAGCTAACAAAATGACTGAACATATATATATAAAAAAATCAGTCTAGGCTGTTAAGTTTCTTCAAAACCCAAAATATATAATATGATGTACAAACCTATGATAAAAAATCCACACTAGATGATTTATAAAACTGTACATTTTGACTATTATAAATACTTATCATGAAGAGACTGAAGTTGGGAGCAAAATCAGAATGAAGTTAAGAAAATCTCAATGGTTCAAAGATAAACACATACAAGCATATAACAGGCACAATAGATGTTTACAAGCTGTACATGATTTATATTCGCAAAGAACTGTAAGCAAATATATTTAAGTACTAACTTACGAAGATGCAAAATCTAAAGTACATAAATTGGTTTTGTTGAAACTGAAGTCGAAACAGGAAAGTCAAATGCTGAAAAATGGAGGTAAGGAGATTACAAACTCTTAACACACATCTTAGAACACGGTATCTTCTTTTCCAGAAAGAAAGGATGACAAGCCCCTTTTAAAAAAAGATAATGATCAAAACTTTGATAACACAATTATTTCAACCCAACTGAAGAAGTATAAAATAATTTACCAAAATAGAAAGACAAAGAAGCTCTTATCGTATTAGTCATATCAACATGTATTGAGAAGAAACACACTCAAAAGAACACATTTGGACTTTGGATTAAACTAAAGAGACCATAGTCTGTAACAAGCTAGCGCACCAAGTCTATTAGCAACTTAGTGACCATGTCTATTATTAATAGGTGTCAATACGAATAAACTTTGCATTATGCAAACAAAAGCCAGGGGTAACGCAATTTAAGCATACAAAGAGCTTAAGCGAAGATGCAACTTCTAAGACGATAAGTGAATGAATTCGAATTGAAGGAGAAATGAGCATGCTAAAAAACATCATACAAGAGAGAGATCAATTTAATGTAACTCAAATAAAAAAACAGATAAAACTAAACTTCACACTTAATGTAGCATAGTAAGATGAAATGGTAGCCAAACCTCAACTTATTTTATTTTTGCTTTGAAAATATCTAGTAAGAGATAACAATTGTGTCATTTTCATTTTTTTTTTATAAAAGTTAGTAATAGCTCTACGAATATGGAAAAGATTATTGATTAAAAGTAAATAGTGGGGACAACTATAAAAATTGATCGTAGATTTAGCAAGAAAGAAAGTCAATGCTTCATCCAACTTACTACGAGGTTGAAATATAATTCGAGCAAGCTTAAAATAAGTTATGCACATAACCAAATTAACATCACATAGAATCTGATTTTACTACAATTATAAATGACTTTCATGAAATCTAGGAAAGAAACTTAAGTAAGAAAGAAAACACAAGAATAATCATCAAAATTTAACTTTGATGTGGACGTGAATCTTAGGTTATACAAAGCAACAAAAGTAAACTCAACTCTGTAAAAATTACAGCAAATGATCAGTTTTTATATAGTTCAAATTGATGGGAATACAAACAGGAAATACACGTTCGATTATCATAACTTTCCAATAGAATGTTTAAGCAAGGTGAAAATATACATCAACCAATCTCAAAACATAAGCTCATCTCAAAGGTGAAGCAACTATATAAAGGGGAAATTCTTCCTTAGAAGCAAGATTACACAATAAACGAATGTTGATTGATTAAGTAAACGCAAATTCTGACCTACTAACACAGTAAAATTCAAACATGTTTTAAGCTATATAGGACGACTAACATATGAAAAGGAGGTTCACCAAAAACAAAAAAAAAACAATTATAAACAAAAAAAAAAAAAAAACTTACAGCAACCATAACACAAAATGTTTTTCTGTAAATGAAAATGACAGAGAAGCGAAAAAGAAGAAGAAGATTACCTTGTGTTGAGAAGCAAACTAAAGCATTGACATCAAGAGATTCCAACTTCGAAACTTCCTCTTCGACTTGAAACAAAAAAAAATAGAGGACAGAAAGAAAGACAATTTTTAAACTCTAAAAGCTCCGAAGTATTGCAGTTCTTCAATCGTTTTTTCTCGATGCCCTGGATGATTTTGAATGGGAAGACGCCTGCCTTCCATAGGCGAAAAATCGGATTCAAAATACGAATTGAAATCAAAATATTTACTGGAAAATAGAGAACTACTGTTACAGAGCAAATCAACGTCACTTTTTTCAGGTTTTGGAGCCGTTGGGATCAGGCATAGGCGGCGTAGGGGTCTCTTTTCATCAGAAAAGGATGATGGAGGAGACATAAAGCAAGGGACCTTTGGAAATTGTTGTTTTTCGGCGGTCAATGGCCGTTCTTTGATGTGACGAAGGAGTGACGGGCATGGGGAAGGGCAGCGCCTGGGGAAGGAGGAGAAGTTGTGAGGCAATGGGGAGTGGATGGAGTTGGAGACCGCCGGATATTGTTGTTTTCCGGCGGTTCATGGCCGACCTTGATGGGAGAGGTCGAAAGAGGCATGGGGGAGGTTAGCGTCTAGGGAAGATGAGGATTCTTGGGAAAGACAAGTCTGAAACGGCGTACTATTTTTGGAAAAGAAGAAAACAATTTGGGATTTAATTTGGGCCGTCCGATCATTTGATCGGACGGTTAAAATAAATCAAAAATTAAAAGAATAAATATATATATATATATATATGTATGTATGTATTAAATAATGATAAAAACTTAATTAACTAGGACCATTAGATATAATCGTAGGGTCAAGATTTAAGCTAAAGAAGCCCAATCCATGTGCTCGCCTACGTGGCATACACGGATTGGCCGGTTTAAGGAGACTTGGATTGCCAAATTTGTTCAAATTAAATTCATTTAGATTATAACTACTTTCTTTATTAAATAGCCATAAGAGATAATTATTTTGCAAGATTAGCTTATTTGATAATATTAGTCGTTCTTAAAATTAAATTAATATAAATTAGTAACTCATTAATTAATTAAGCTTTCTAATTTTAAACAATGTACAAAAAATAACTATTGCGACAAAAGAAAATTATATTTGAACAAAAAATAGATTTGATTCTTAAGAACGACACTTATTTTTAAAAAATGAGAAAGTAAGTAGTAATATAATATATTTAATTTTTATAAGAAATAACATTTATGAAATAAATTTATCAAGTCAAATAAATCATTAAAAAATCTTTTTGTATTCCTATAAAAATTTCATAACATATATATTTTATTATTATTATTATAATTATTACTATAGTTAAATGTGGAGAGCCAAAATTGGGTGTCAACAACGATTTCATATAAATATAAAAAAAAATCAGTAAAATTGATATAATTTATTCACGAGCACACATTGTTGGGAATAAACCAGCAACAGAAATAATATATGCGGTAATAAAAGCAATAAAAGCGGAACACAACAATACGGTTAATCAACAAGAATAAAAAGAGCAATAATGACACCAAGATTTTACGTGAAAACCCTCTTGAATAAGGGAAAAATCACGGCCCGAGAGGAACAGCTGATATCACTATAGTAAGAAATTTACACTTGTAGGTCTGAGTTAAAAACTCTAAAGACCACTACACATTCAAAAGAAATAACCCTCTTTTGATTCTCCCACCTCACTAGAATATCGCTCACACTCTCTATTTTTCCTCACAGACTATTTTCCTCTGTGATGCCTCACTCTTCTTTTTTCTCTCCTTTGTTTTTGGTGCATTTGAGAATGAAGAATGTCCCTCCCTTTTATAGATAACAAATGGAGTAGCCTCACAATTTTTTCTTTTTCACAGCTTACCAACATTTGACTTTTGAGGAAAGCTGGAAAAAAAATCAGCACATGTATATCCAATATCTTCCAAATCTGTCAACCCTTTGACATTGTGAGATTTATCAAAGTTTGGCACATGGGGATGGACCCCATAATCTCCCCCTCCAGACCCATTCACCTGAAGGAGGTAGCTCTAAGTTTCTAGCTTGAGTGCATGCCGACAAGTTCTTTGCATAGTTCAAACTTGTCTCTTGATACCACCTTGGTCAGTATATCCGAAGCGTTTTCCCTAGTAGGGATCTTCATGACTTGCATATATCCGTCCTCTATCTTTTCACAAATCCAATGATATCTCACGTCGATATGCTTCGTCCTTGCATGATACATGGTGTTCTTGCTCAAGTCTATTGCACTTTGACTGTCACAATAGACGACATACTCCTTCTAATGCAATCCAAGTTCTTGAAGAAATCGTTTCAGCCATACCATCTCTTTGTCAGCTTCAGTAGCTGCAATATACTCTGCCTCAGTTGTAGAGAGTACGACACACTTCTGCAACTTTGACTGCCATGATATAGCTCCCCCTGAAAATGTAAATAAATATCCAGTAGTGAATTTTCTGTTATCGAGGTCACCTGCCATATCAACATTTGTATAGCCCTTCAAGATTGGATCAGATCCTTCAAAACACAAGCAGTCTCTTGTGGTACCTATCAGGTACCTAAGTATCCACTTAACTGCCTCCCAGTGTTCTTTTCCAGGATTTTCAAGAAATCTACTAACAACACCAACTGCATGAGCAATATCAGGTCTTGTACACACCATTGCATACATCAAACTCCCCACTGCTGAAGAATAAGGAACATTGGCCATTCCCTCTTTCTCCTCTTTTGTTGTAGGACACATCTGTTTGCTCAACTTCAGATGACTCGCAAGAGGCGTGCTAACATGTTTAGCACTCTTCATATTGAAGCGTTCTAGTACACGTTCAATGTACTTCTCTTGAGATAGCCACAACTTTCTTTTTGTTCATTCTCGAACAATTTTCATCCCTAGAATTTGTTGTGTTGGGCCCAAGTCCTTCATGTCAAATGACTTGGACAAATCTCTCTTCAACCTTGCAATTAACTCTTTATTTTGTCCTACAATTAACATGTCATCCATATACAACAACAAAATAATAAAATTGTTGTCAGAAAATCTTTTAAAGTATACACATGGATCAGAATATGTCTCTGTGTATGTTTGACTTTTCATGAAAGAGTCAAACTTTCAACCCATAAAGACTCTTATTCAATTTGCACACCATGTGTTTCTTTTCAGATACTTCAAATCCCTCAGGTTGCTTCATATAAATCTCCTCTTCCAAATCTCCGTGAAGAAATGCAGTTTTCACGTCCAATTGCTCCACTTCAAGATCTAGGCTGGCTGCTAAGCTCAAAATAGTTCGAATAGAAGTCATTTTGACAACAGGTGAAAAGATTTCATTAAAATCAATACCTTTCTTTTGTTCGAAGCCTTTTACAACCAATCGAGCTTTATATCTGACCAACTTGTCATTTCCATCTTTCTTGAGTTTAAAGACCCACTTGCATTTAAGCGGTCTTTTGCCTTTTGGAAGTTCAACTAGCTGGTATGTGTCATTTTTCTGTAGAGATTCCATCTCTTCTTGCATGTCTTTCATCCATTGGCTCTTTTCTAGATAAGTCAACATCTCTTTAAGACTTTCTGGCTCCCCTTCATCATTGATGAGGACATACTTTGAGGAAGGGTACTTGGAATACTCTACCCTTTGTCTTTCTGATCTCCTCAGAGGTTGAGATTGTTCTTCTTCTTCCGGGTACTCCACTTGCTTGGTATTATCACCAAGTTGCTCCCCCTGCTCAACAATCTCATTAGGTTGCTCTTCATGTTAAACAACTTCATCGATTTTACTTTCTGCACTTATGGGATGGTTAGAAGTAAAAGGAATGGTAACAAGATTAAGGATTGTACCATTCTTTTTCTTGGCCTTCTCAGATAGATCATCAACAGTTCCAACTTCACTTTCTCAGAAAATTACATCTCTGCTTCTGATGACCTTCTTCTTTACAGGATCCCATAGTCTGTACCTGAACTCTTCATCTCCACATCCGATGAATATGCAGGGAACTGATTTATCATCTAGCTTGGTTCTCTGCTCCTTCGGTACATGTGCAAAAGTTTTGCAATCGAACACCTTTAGGTGCGAGTAAGACATCTCCTTATTGCTTCAAACTCTCTCCGGAATGTCAAACTCCAACGGAACTGATGGACTACAATTGATAAGATAACATGTTGTCCGAACTACTTCACCCCAGAATGACTTAGGTAATTTAGCCATTCTGAGCATGCTTCTTACCTTCTCAACAATGGTGCGATTCATTCTCTCAGCTACACCATTGTGTTGTGGGGTTCCAGGAACTATCTTTTCATGTCTGATTCCATGGTTTGAACAGTACTCTTCAAATTCTCTTGAAGTGTACTCACCTCTATTGCCAGTTCGGAGACGTTTTAGCTTCCAACCCGTCTCTCTTTCTACCAGAGCATGAAACTTTTGAAATACTTGAAACACCTGATCTTTGATTTTCAAGATATAAACCCACAATTTTCGTGAAGCATCATCAATAAAGGTAACAAAGTATTTATTACCTCCCATCGATTCTATCTCCATTGGACCACAAATATCAGAATATACCAAATCAAGTATATTCAACTTTCTTTCGGATGATGTCTGAAATGAGACTCTATGTTGCTTACCAAATAAACAGTAGTTACAAGGTTTTATCGGTGTACTTTTGACAAAAGAGATGAGTGATTTTTTGGAAAGATTTTGCAATCCTTTCTCGCTCATATGACCCATTATTCTATGCCACAAATCTGCAGAAATCTCTTCGTAAGCTGCATTCAATTCACCTTGGCATATTTCTGCATTTGTCCTGTACAATGTGCCATGAGCAACTCATTTTGCAATCACCAATGCCCCTTTGGTGAGTCTCTATTTTTTATTTGCAAAGTAATTCTCATATCCATCTCGATCCAAAGCAACTCCTGAGATCAAGTTCATACACAAATCAGGTACGTGGAGCACATCTTTCAAAACTAATGTGTATCCAACATTTGTCTTTATGCAAATGTCTCCGTTCCCTGCAATCTTTGAGTAACTTGTGTTACCCATTTTCACATTGCCAAAATCACCTACTACATATCTGTAAAAAGATCTCTTACCAGTGTGGCATGGTAAGATGTTGTTATGTGTCGACCACCCATTCTGACTCTACACCTGCCAGGTGCATGCATTCCTTTTCCCCGTTTATGAGGAGAACAACATTGTCATTATTTTGCACCATGACAGTTGTGTTGTCATCATTCTTCTGGCCGCTGCTTTCTCCTTTACCTCTTTTTAGATTTGGACAATCTCTTTTGAAATGACCTAGTTGATCGCAATTGTAGCAATTTATGGCCTTTGATTTTGATCGAACCTTGGACTTTCCACGAGCTCCGGATCTACCATAGTTACTTGAGCTCCTTTGGTAACTTCTGCCTCTACTTTCAGTGATGAGAGCCTGCCCGTGATTCTCAGGCTTTTTCTCATCTTTTCATTAAGCAGAAGGGCTGATGTGACATCCTTCAACTCAATAGAGTCCTTACCATGTAAAATGGTTGTTGCCAAATTATCATAGGAAGATGACAACGAGTTTAGGAGCACTATGGCTTTATCTTCCTCCTCGATCTTTACTCCGAGGTTTGCTAGCTGCGTGATTAGTCCATTAAGCACATTTAAATGGGACAAAAAATTTGTACCTTCACCCATATGTAGGGCGTATAACTGCTTCTTTAGGTACAATTTATTTGTCAGCGTTTTGGACATGTATAGATTTTCTAACTTTGTCCAAATGTCACATGCACTCTCTTCATCGATAATGTTATTAACCACAACATCTGTTAAGTGCAACCTGATTGCACTAGCAGCCTTTTCATCCATTTCTTCCCAATCCCCGAGTTTCATGGATTCGGGCTTTGTGGATTTACCGCCTAGTGCCTAGTGCCTAGTGCCTTGTTGGATGAGCAAGTCTCTCATCCTTCTCTGCCACGTTGAGAAACCGCTATCATCGTTGAATTTTGCTACCTCATACTTTACTCCAGACATTTTTTTTTCTCACTGAGTATAGTACGATAAGCTGCAAAAAATATTTATGTAAATGAGCAGAACCTGTGCTCTGATACCAATTATTGGGAATAAACCCGCAACAAAAATAATATTTGCGGTAATAAAAGCAATAAAAGCGGAACACAACAATACAATTAATCAACAAGAATAAAAAGAGCAATAATGACACCAAGATTTTACGTGGAAACCCTCTTGAATAAGGAAAAAATCACAGCCCGAGAGGAACAACTCATATCACTATAGTAAGAATTTTACACTTGTAGGTCCAAGTAAAAAAACTCTAAAGACCACTACACCTTCAAAAGAAATAACCCTCTTTTAATTTTCCCACCTCACTAGAATATCGCTCACACTCTCTATTTTTCCTCACAGACTATTTTCCTCTGTGATGCCTCACTCTTCTTTTCTCTCCTTTGTTTTTGGTGCATTTGAGAATGAAGAATGACCCTCCAAATGAAGTAGCCTCGCAATTTTTTCTTCTTCACAGCTTACCAACATTTGACTTTTGAGGAAAGCTGGAAAAAAAATCAGCACATGTATATCCAATATCTTCCAAATCTGTCAACCCTTTGACATTGTGAAATTTATCAAAGTTTGGCACACGGGGATGACCCCACACACATAAACCAAAAGGTCTTACGAGTGCTTAATGCTTTGGTTGTGAAGTCGAAGTTCGAGTCCATTGAAGCCTTACAATGACTGTTTGAATCGTTTTTTACTGTTCTTTTATACATTTTGACATCTGATTTTTTTGCATATCTTTTCTTTATTTTTTTCCACTTTCCTATTATATTTTATTTACTAACTAGACTATAAAATTGTTAACAAAGCTTCTAAAAAAAGTCCTTCTAACCTAGCAATTTTATGTTAAAAAAAATGAGCACCCATCACCTTTAAAATATGAATCCTCCATTGAGTACCCCTCAAATTTGAAAACTCCATTAATGGAGGTTGAGAATATGCAAAATTGCAGAGAGAAGAACAGAATAGAAGAGAAGAGAAGAGAGCATTGTATTGAAATCAATGAATATTTTGTTACATTGAAAAGTTAGCCTTTGCATTGTAGTTCAATATCTATTTATAGATTGTAATATTGTAACTACTTTCATAACTAACTATAGAAGCTTCTAGAACCTTTCTAACAACTCTAACTAACTCACACCATACAACTTGTTCAATCTCCTAAACTGATCAACACTCTCCCTCAAGCTTTATGGTTGAAACACATTCTTCATTCCAAAATTTGCTCAACAAACTAGTGTGTTGTATCTTGCTCAGACTTTTAGTTAGTAGATCAGCTAGTTGGTCCTTAGTGTTTATGTGTTGAGTTTTCAGCATGCCTTGGCAAATTCTTTCTCGAACAAAATGACAATCAATGTCAAAATGTTTTGTTCTTTCATGAAAGATGGAGTTAGCTGCAATCTGGATGACTGCCTTGCTATCACAAATCATATTTACTGGTATTGTTATCTTGACCCCCAACTCTTTGTATAGTCCTATCAACCAAGTTATCTCAGTTGTACATGCTGTCATGCTTCTGAACTCAGCTTCAGCGGAGCTCCTTGAAATTGTCTCCTGTTTCTTTGGTTTCCAAGAAATAAGTCCTTCACCAAATTTAACCAAGTAGCCTGTAACTGATCTTCTAGTTTCCATACATGCTCCCCAGTCAGAGTCACAGTAAGCTGTGAGTTTAGAAGTGTCTCCTGCAGGCATTAACAAGCCTAATCCAAGTGCTTCTTTGATGTATCTAACTATTCTAAGAGTTGCATTCATATGTGACTGTTTAGGACAATGCATGAATTGGCTCAAGACTTGTACTAAGAAAGAAATCTCTGGTCTTGTCATAGTGAGATATAAGAGCCTTCCTACCAGTCTTTGATATTTTGTAGTGTCAGTTAGTATGTTGTCTCCTTCAGCTATCCCTTCATTAATATGCTCATCATATTGAACTGATGTGAGCTTTTGATTCATCTCTAAAGGGGTACAGGCTGGTTTTGCTCCCCCTAGGCCAGACTCAGATATCAATTCTAAAGCATACTTTCTTTGTGACATAAGTATGCCTTCGTTGGACCTTAAGAACTCAATGCCCAAAAAGAACTTTAACTCACCCAAGTCTTTCATTTTGAATTTTTTCTGAATATACAGTCTAGTGTTGCATTACAGCTGTTGATTGTTTCTAGTTATAAGTAGATCATCTACATAAACCAACACCACAACAATATCATTGTCAATGTGCTTAGTATATAATGAATAGTTATAATGACTCTGCTTGAAACCCATATCTATTAAGGCTTCTGTCAGCTTCATATTCCATTGCCTTGGTGCCTGCTTAAGTCCATATAAGGACTTATGTAGTTTGTAGACCTTGTGAGTCTCCCCCTGTCTAGCAAACCTACTAGGAATAACCATATAAACTTCCTCAAGAAGGTCACCA
The DNA here is from genome assembly GCA_036250505.1 of Solanum acaule. NCBI lineage: Eukaryota > Viridiplantae > Streptophyta > Magnoliopsida > Solanales > Solanaceae > Solanum > Solanum acaule. The sequence continues at coordinate 13,688 of JAJOOR010007425.1, read as the reverse complement.
TATAGGAAAGCATAATGAACATCCATTTGATAGATATACCAACCTCTAGATGCAGCAAGAGCCACAGTAGATCTAACAGTCACCATCTTAGCAATAGGACTGAAGGTCTCACCATAGTCAAGACCTTCCTTCTGACTAAACCCCTGTGCAACCAACCTGACTTTAAACCTTTCCACAGCTCCTGATGATAAGTATTTGATTTTGTAAATCCACCTACAGCCAATAGGCTTCTTACCAGGTGGTAAATCCACAATACTCCATGTGTGATTACTTTCTAATGCATCAATCTCCAATTGCATTGCCTTGACCCAAGCAGGATCAGCAGAAGCCTGTTGAAAAGACACAGGCTCACACAAAGCTGAGTAAGCATGAAGGACATGTTGATAGGACTGAGAGAGATGGGAATAGGTAAGCTGATCAGCTAGAGGATAGGAACATGTATTGCCTTTGGGGTGAGTAACAAAATCTTGCAGCCAAAGAGGAGGCTTGCTGGTTATGTTAGATTTTCTGGTGGGAACAGGTGGAGCAACATGTGGTGACTGAATTGGAGACACTGGACAAGGATCAATATGGACAGAATTATCAGTTGGTGGGATACAACCATCAGCTTGTGGGACACATACAGTGTCAGCATGGGGTATCAGTAAGTCCAGAACTGGAAATATAAGATCAGAGGATTCTTGTGCATGTTTGAAAGGAAATATGTGTTCATGGAAGATCACATGTCTGCTTACAAATAAAGAATGAGCATGAAGATCAAATAAGATGTAGCCTTTCTGAGTTGAAGAGTATCCCATAAACACAGCAGAAATAGCCCTAGAGGAGAATTTGTCCAATACTCTAGGACATGCAGCATAACACAAACACCCAAACACCCTGAGATGAGACAATGATGGAGGATGCATATATAGTTTCTCATCTGGAGTCTGAAATCCCAGTAACTTTGAAGTAAGTCTGTTCAAAATATAAACAGCAATAGAAACACATTCACCCCAATACTTGAGGGGGATAATAGCCTGAAATCTGAGGGCCCTAGCTATATTTAGAATGGTCCTGTGTTTCCTCTCAACTACCCCATTCTGTTGAGGAGTATACACACAGGAGGATTGGTGGACAATACCAAGGTCACTTAGGACAACCTGAAAGCTGTGACTCAAAAACTCAGAGCCATTGTCTGTTCTCAAGTTTTAACACTTGTGGAGAACACATTATTAACTTGAGTAAGGAATTGTTTAAGAATAACAATGGTGTCAGCTTTGGAATTTATCAAAAAAATCCAAGTGTATCTACTAAAATCATCCACAACTGTAACAAAGAACATTTTGCCATTATAAGTAGGAACTCTATAGGGACCCCATATATCACAGTGCAACAATTCAAAAACAGAACTAGACATAGTAGAGCTTAACAGAAATGGAAGTTTTGTATGCTTAGCAATAGAACACACTGTACAATGAGAGTGATATTTTCCTCCTAAAGACCTAAGACACTCATGTCTCTTTATTATGTCAAGAGGTACATTTCCTAACCTCTTGTGCCATACATCAACAGAGTTAGAAAGAACAGGTACAGTAACTGACTTAGTAAGACTCCTACTACTATTCACCAGCTTCTTTGGAGCTTGAGTTGGTCCACCTTTTAGTATGTAGAGTCCGTGTTGTTCCTTTCCAATCCCCTTCACCTGACCATTTGAGAGATCCTGAAACACATAGAAGTCAGGATAAAATGCTACCATGCAATTAAGCTCCTTAGTGATCTTGGACACTGACATCAAGTTAACTCTGAAGTCAGGTAGATATAATATATTGGATACGGGCTGATTTGAAAACAGGCATGTGCTACCAATATGAGAAACAACAGTAGTGTTACCATTAGGCAAATATACCTTATTGTGTGCATCCGGAATAGATACAGTACTAGTGTCAAGATTTTAGGTGATGTGATGAGTAGCTCCAGTGTCTACCACCCATTCACCTGCATCATATGAACACAAGAGAGCAGAAGTATGTACACCTGCATTTACAGAGGCCACCATGGCTGAAGATTCTACTGTGCTATCAGCTCCATTCTTGGACAATAGCTGGAGAATTTGTTGATACTGGTCCTGCATGATAAATCCTCCAGAAGGTTGAGCTGCAGAAGAAAAAACTCTTGACTCAATGTTAAGAGGTGTATCAACCTGATTAACATAAGCTCCAGTAGTCTGGCCTTTCCTCTTTGACTTAAAATCAGTTGGATATCCAACAATTTTGTAGCATTGTTCCTTAGAGTGACCCTTGCAACCACAGTGATCACATTGCAACAAATGCCTCATATTCTTGTAACTACCAGATGAACTTGCACCACTACTGTTGTAACTACCAGATAAACCTGCACCTGAGATATTACCAGAACCTCCACCAGAACTGCCTCCTTTTGAAGTTACTTGAACCTGTGTAAGAGTTTGAATTCTTATTACTGTACATGACTGTGCCTTCAATTGCACCAGGTCCTGAGTTAATTGAATTAGAATTCACTAGACTTCTCTGACACTCTTGGTCCATAAGAAGAGCATATGCTTTGTTCAAGGTAGGAATAGGACTCATCATGAGGATTTGACTTCTAGGTGGTGAATAGGATTCATTCAGACCCATAAGGAACTGAAGAAGTCTCTGATACTCACAATGTTCACCAAACTTCCTTGATTCTGGACTAGGACAGGAAGGACAAGGCATGAGAGCATCATACTCATCCCAGAGATCTCTTAGTTTGGAGAAATAGTCAGCAATTGGCATTGTTCCTTGAGTGAGAGTGTGAATCTCTCTGTATAATGAAATATCCTAGATCCGTTTACAGTATTGAACCTTTCTCTCAGATCCAGCCATACCTTTCGAGCATCAGATGCATAGACAACTGAACTTAGAAGTCCAGGTCGAACAACATTCATTATCCAGGATAAAACTACAGCATTACATTTTTCCCACTGATCATGTAACACTAGTTCGAACATAGATTTAGGAAATCGTCCATCAACAAATCCTAATTTGCTACGTCCTATAAGTCCAATCCTAAATGATCTACTCTACAGTGCATAGTTCTCAGATCCAGTTAATTGAAGAGAGATCAGAGAGCTACCTGGAGTGTCTGTGTGTTGAAGAAACAGGGGGTGATTATGGTCGATTACTGGAAATGATGCCATGGTTGTAATTCCAGCACTTGTACCTTCAGTAGTTGAATCAATTGCCATTTGTAGAATCTAGACTGTAGCTGAATTTGACCTTTGATGCTTCATTTTGAGTCACCTTTGAACAAGGATGAACTCTGAGCATCCAGTGGTAAGATTTGAACTAGTCTTTGATCAAGGGCTCTGATACCATGAAAACTCTATTAATGGAGGTTGAGAATATGCAGAATTGCAGAGAGAAGAACATAAGAGAAGAGAAGAGAAGAGAGCAGTGTACTGAAATCAATGAATATTTTGTTACATTGAAATGTTAGCCTTTGCATTGTAGTTCAATATCTATTTATAGATTGTAATATTGTAACTACTTTCATAACTAACTATAGAAGCCTCTAGAACCTTTCTAACAACTCTAACTAACTCACACCATACATCTTGTTCAATCTCCTAAACTGATCAACAAAATTCAACTGGTAAATTCTGAGTTCGAATCGCCAAGAAAGCAAAAAAGTGGAAGCTCTTGCAAGAGAGGTATAAAAAATAAATAAAAAAGTATAAAATAATACTAAATAGAGTAAATTAATAATGCTTGTGATAGTTACAAATATCACAAAAGAAACCTATACAAAAAAAAAACTTCAAATAGCTAACATAAATAATCCTGATTAAACTAGAATTTACATTGAATTCGAACCAATATAAAACTTCGTGTGTCAATTTCAATTCGTGCAATTAACATTATGTAATTTACATCTTTCTGCTTATTGGTCGACTAATAAAATGTACACTACACTAAAAAGAGAGTAAATTATCAAATTCAATGTGACATGATAAAACATAATATTGGAGAAGAATATGAGCTGTGAGTTTAATAATATGTTCGGCTAAACTTCTAAAATCAATTTATTTGAAAGGAATTTTTGCTGCAACAATTTATGTTTAACCAATAAATAAAAAGCATTTTTGAGTAGCAATTAGTGTTTGACCAAGCTTTCTAAACGTGTTTTTAAGTGTATTTTTTTCAAAAGTAATTTTAGGAAAATTAACTATTTTTTAGCTTTTAAAAAGCTATTTTCCATAAACATTATTTTCTCCCAAAAGCTTGATCAAATACCTCATTTTTTTTAAAATAAACAATTTTTAGAAAAGAAAAAAACACTTTTGAGCAAAAATAAACTTGATCAATCATGCTATAAATATATCATTTATTTTAGTTTAAATAAAAATAGAAATTCCTTTGGTATAAAGCCAAGCAATAATATACTAAAGTAAGCAAGTGAATAAGAATCCTATAACACAATCAATTCATATTTGGGAATTCAACTACAAAATCTTCATAAAAAAAAAAAGAAACCTAGAATATTCCAGTTCATAAATATTTAATTAAAAATTTTCCTTTTTTATCTTTGTCCTCTATATTCTACTAACTAATGACAATAGCATAAGAAACCATAAGCAAAATGAATTATAAATATTATGAATGTGACGAGTGTTCAAACAGAAACAAAACAAACATATTAGAAATGGCATTTTCTTTTAACAAAATTTTATTATTAACATTTCTAGTTCTACAAGGCATGTGCGATGCTAATGGTAGTAACAAATATTCAATTTCTTTTATTTGTTCAAAGGCACCTAATCCCTCTTTATGCCTACAAGCCTATAACTCCGATCCGTGTTCTCAGAACGCGGATCTGAGTGGTTTATGTCAAATTGCAATCGACTTTTCAGAGAAAAACGCAAGGCAAACGTTGAATTTGGTTAATCAGCTTCTACAAAATGCCAAAGGGGTTTACGGGAATAGATCAGATTACAAGATTGCGCATTCCATTATTTGAACTGCGCGGATTTGTTCAACCAAACTGGAAAATTTTTGCAATCGGGAGACTTTCAAAAGACCATGGATGGTGTAAATGGATCGGAGCATTGGCGGAAAGTGCTAATTGTGATGCGGGTTTTATAAAGTCGCCACCTAAGGAACCAAATGAACTTCGACAGTCTAGCGTGTTAGTGCAACAATTGGGTGCTGTTGCTGTGCTTACTGCTACATGGCTAATTAAATAGAGATTATGTTGATGAAAAATCTTTTAGATTGTTGCTATTATTGATGTCCATTTGTTAGTATGAATTTAAATGCTTGGTAACCTGTTCTTGGGTTCAATCATATTCCTAATAAAATGAAAATTCAAACAACTAGAACACTGTAACCCCTTCCCCTTGTGGCACTCCTTGCTCGCAGAGTGGCATATCAAAAAAAAAATGTGACTATCTTACTTGAGCAATATTTAAAGATTCTTGCTTTTAATATCATACTAATTCTGAACAAATGTATGATCACTAACTAGCTAATAATCAATACAATTATTTTTAAAATATTGATAAATAATTTTAGAGTAAGTGTGCAATAACTTATATATACGAAATTAGGACAGAATACACAAGTGAAAGAATGAAACTTTTTGTCTACTTATATATACAAACAAAAAGGCCACATTGTGCTACTTTTTGGCTTTTAGTAAAGAATATTGGAGAAGTGTCTAACAACAATAATGTAATTTGGTATAGCAGATGGTGTATTTCATGATTCTCATGGGCCCGGCCTTCACAAAGCCTATAATTGCAAATTGATAATGTTAGTAAAATTCATGTGCTATGGACTCGAAGAATTGTGCTTTCATCAGAAAGGTGATATTATCAACCGCGTTCACCATCTCTTGTCTAGGGAACTAGTTGGTCTCTATCACCCATATTTATAGGGAGGCTAATTCTGGTTTAATCAATTTGGCTTTAATCAAGAATCTTGCTTTACACGTGTCTTCTAGGATTTTTTTTTCATGTGTTGTAGCCTGTAGGAGATGTTGTTGGGGTTTCAGACCGGTTACTTAATGTTTTAGTGCTCTTTAAAAATATATTTGTCATGATTTATTTTTATTTTTTTAAAAAAAATCAAAACTTGAGGAGGGAAAGTACCAGAATAATTTTTTTAATACAAGTTTTATCATTACGTTATTTATGCATCTTTATCTTTAACCATAAAACAATTATTACACTAGTCAGTTGGAAGTTTGTCTCCCTACTTCGATTTGTAATGGTAAAACTAGCTTTGTTCCTAGATACCAAATTGTGGATAATATTCAGGATTGGGATTTTATTTATACTAGTCGCTTGTTGTTTTAGTTCTCTTTAAAAAAGAAAGATTAAAAAAAACAACTGTGTTATGTCTTTATCCCTCAACTCACTAGTCTTATGAATTTAGCCAAAAAAAATTTAACCTAAGGAGGGAAAGTCAGTAAAATAATTTCTCTTAATATCAATGTCATCATTACATTATTTATTATACGTTATCCTAAAAAAATTATGACCCGTAAATTAAATGAATGAATATCAATTTTTCATCTTTTAACTGTGATAACTGAAAAGTATATCCAAATCCAAAAGCAACATCAGCATGAATCCTTATCCAACTATATATACCCTTTATAATACCTCAATTTTCAAAATTCACAGCTGTAGATAAATATCCTGTATATATACAAATATGAAGTTTTTATCCGAATTGAGGACGTGCTGTGGCGGTGCAACCATCAAGACGGTGATGGATGGGCTACCGCCGGTGGAGAAAAATGAGTCGGAGCTAGTAAATCGATCGGGGAATAAACGCGTGGTTTCTCGGGGAAGGAAATTAAGGAAAACGGAGAATTGGAAACCGGCGCTCCACGTCATCTCCGAGGACAAAGCGATCGCCGACGTTGATCGGTACAGTTACGATAAAACTACGGTTGGAAATTCCGGGAATAAAAGAGCGTTAAAAGATGCCGGTAGATCTGGTAGAGCACGGAAGAGGTTCGGCGATGGTTACTGGTAACACTGCTTCACTTTTCTTTTTTTCAGTTTTCTGACGTTTTTGAACCAAATTATTGACGGACAGATTATTTTTAAACTAAACTGTTAACGGAGAATATTTTTGTTCAATTTTCACATAATTCAAATACATTGATCCTTTTCCGTTATTATTATTATACTATTTTTAGTAGTGAGATTTATTTTTTCTTTGTATATGCAGGAAAATGTCGTACGCCGTTGCGATGCCTGCTTTCTCAGGAATGCTTTTTTAGTGTTGAGCTGTGTTAGTCTTGTCCTTGTAAATAATTAGATTTTAGATTTTTGTTCACCTCTATGGAAGTTTAACAAAAGCAAAAATATATGCTTTTTAATTTCCTTTGTATATATTGTAAATAAAAAAAAATGATGTTTAAGTTAAGTTGATATTTGGTTTTGTAATTTTATACAAATTTATTTTTGATTTTATATCCTTTTGATAAAACATCTTTGTTTTATACAAAAAAAATAAAATGAAAAGGTTAAGTTTATTTTATTTTCTCTCCATTTTGTAGCTTGTGTTTATCTTATGGTACAATTTCTTTTTCAACTGCAATTAACTTCATTATTATCGATTGAACAATTTCGTAATTGAATATTGAACTCTTTGAACGCGAAATACATTAGTTAAATTTATTAATGTTGGCTTGAAGATGAGTAGAGTGTGTTGTCTCGTGGATTAGGGAGTATTTCAATTTGGGCATAATCGATTATTCATAACTTGAATTTTATTGTTGCATAGTAAAAATTCAGTTTGAGCTTATAATTTTTACATTTTTTTTGGGATTCATATTTTAGCAATTCTCTCTTCTTCACTCACTTGTTGCTTGCTGGCAACAACTCAAATGATCAATCTCTATTATTCTAGAGTGTTCTTCCAAGTACTTAAGGCGAACCCAAGGCTGATTTTTAAAGGCAAAAAAATCACAACACTCTCAGGATTCAAACTCAATACATTGAGCTCTAATGTTTAGCATATTATCTTTTTATAGACTATCTATACATATATATATATATACAAAAAATTTAAAAAGTGTCGGGTGCATGTGGATCCGCTCTTGTTTAGTATCATCCTAATGTCCAGACACTTGGCGGATCTCTCTTTCACCATCGACTTTCTCTAATTATTACTCTTTGAAACTTCTTCAATGATAGTAGAATCTTTGATATTGACCACCTTTATTAATGTTATATATTTGTATACTTGATGTTTAGATGTTTCAGGTAGACCTTCTTAGTCTCGATTGTAGTGCTTCTTGAACTTCTTCTTGCAACATATCCAAGTTCCACAAGCTTCAATTTTTCATAAGCTCTTCTTTTTCTTTTCTAGAGATAGTGAGATACCTCTTGGTTAGCGACGATCTTATTCTTCTTAGTCTCGAATGTGGTGCCTTTTGAACTTCTTGCAACACATCTGAGTTTCACAAGCTTCAATTTTTCACAAGTTTTTCTTTTTCTTTTTTGGAGATATCTCCTGATTAGATTCTATCTTATTCTACTTTATTAAACTTATCTTGCAACTTTTACTCAAAAGCTATTCATAAATATGATAAGAAGACTTATTTTGACCACTATGTTACCATTTCGTCAAATATCATATTTCTTGATACATATATCTGATTCGTGGTATGGTTACAATACTTTCATCCTTTTTTCTTTGTTCATCATAACAAAAAAATCAATATGGTTAGCATCCTTTTCAATTAGTTTATCAAACTTATTGCAAAGATGATATGACATCAACACACACAACCTAATACTCAAAATGACTTATGATAGGTATTGTCAATGATGTGGATAACAACCTCTATGAATTATGTCCAAAACCTTGTTGTTACATTCATACTAAGCAACATACTTTTTTATCTTTCCCGAGGTGTTTATTTTTTCTTTTAGCTATTTCATTTAATTATTTGAACAAGTCAATCGTCCCCATATCTTCTCTTTAAGATAGTCATTAAACTCATGATGAGAGGTGTATTTTTCCCTCATTGTCCATAAAGAGATATTTGATTCTCCGCCCAATATCAGTCTCCACAAAATGTTGAAACTCTTTAAATTTCTCAAATAATTCAGACTTCTTCTTTAAGAAGTAAATGCATATGTACCTTGGGAAGTCATTAATGAATGCTATCATGTAATAATAACCACAAATGGAGGACCGCTTCACTGCTCCAGACATTTTTGAGTGCACCAACGCCAATTGATCTGGCTTGATACTTTTCATCATCCATAGAAAAGTTGATGTGTTTCTTCATTCTTGCATCCAACACATATAGTGTCTCCTCTAGTTTCAAGGTGGGGATGACCTTTTAATTTTGAATGTTGCAACGTGTTTTTACTCTATTGTAGTTCTCGTGCCCAAAACATGCATGACATAAATCAATTATTTAATTACTTGGAGTTTTCTTCACATAAGTTGTCTCGGCTAACATGAAATAAATTGACTCTTAATATTCTTCACTCGAGTTGGTTGTATAGTTAATTTAATTAGTGAGGCATCAGGCATGTAGTGCATATCACCCTACAATGTCAATAACCTCCTTTTGTACTTCTAGAATAGGGCTTTCGGGGCCATCTACTCCTCATAATAATTTATTTTAATTAATGCAACTTATTTTTTTGGCATAACACATAAATATAAATATGAACCTTAACTTTGCTTCAACGAACAACTATGCCCTCCAACTTTGAGTGTGCCCAAGTAGGCGTTTAAACTTGTATAAAATTGAACAAGTAGACACACGTATCCTACATGGCATAATACACATAGGACGCCACGTAGGACACAAAATTGCCATGTAGGATGAATGTGTCTATTTGTTCAATTTTATACAAGTTTAAGTGTCTACTTGTGCACACCCAAAGTTAAAGATCATAGTTGCCAACTGACATCAAGTTAAGGGTCATGTTTATATATTATGCCTATTTTTTCTTCAATCACACTAGCAACTTTGTTTAGTGCCTCGTTTGACCAATAACCAATAAGCAATGGGAAAATAACCCATAGAGGGATGTGGTGATACAACCAAAGTCAAAATCAAAATTAATCTCTCATATTTCTTCAATATATACGAATGACTTAAAAGTGTAGGGACTATATAGCTATTTTTGTGGGAAACATGTTCGAAGGTACGTGGATGTGTATATGACTCATGAGTTATATGTGTCATCTCCTCTATTCAGATTAGCAAATCAAAAATAATAAAAGATGAAAAGAAAAAGCAAAGAATTATTCGAGTCCACAGAACCCACTGTGAGTCCTTACAAAATTTAATCCCCTCAAGTACCCGAGGTTACAGATTAATTCCTCTCAAGATAAAACGGATTAACCATTAAAGAAGTAGTGGTACCTTAAACTTTGATAATTTCAACGAACTCAAAATGACAGCAACAAATCACACACAGAGACACGATCGATCGATTTTGTTTTGTAAAAATGTATGCAAAAGAAGGGAAGAATTCAATGCTGAAAAATGAGAGAAAGTCTCTCTATTTATAGCCAACAAAGGGTAAAGGTCACAACTTTTTGGAAAAAAGACAATATTTCTGAAAGGTCACAGCCCTTTGGAAAAGGCACAACCTTTCAAACGGTCACAACCTTTTAGAAAAGACACAACCTTTCATAAATGTCACAACTCTTCGACAAAGTCACAACCCTTCGAGGATAAGAAACTTTACTAATTAGTAGATAGCTACGAAAGTCAAATTTTTGTGGCTATTATAAGGTAACTGCTACGAATTTTATATTCATAGCTTAAATTTCGTAGCTATAGATACATTTTGTTGTAGTGACAGACACGATTGATCGATTTTGTTTTGTAAGAAATGTATGCAAAGAAGGGAAAAATTCAGTGCAAAAAGATGAGAGAAAGCCTATCTATTTATAGCCAACCAAGGATAAATGTCACAACTCTTTGGAAAAAAGACAACCTTTCAGAAAGGTCACAACACTTTGAAAAAAGTCACAACCTTTCAAATGGTTACAACCCTTTAGAAAAGACACAACCTTTCATAAAGGTCACAACGCTTCGGCATAGTCACAAACCTTCATTTCATGTTCACACCTTTAAAACCCAACAATCCCCCACATGAATAGGAAATGACTATTGTTAAAACATATGCATGATAAACTTTGTGATTCGTAAGTAAGGATTGATTGCATCTGGATAAGTGGATTTCCCTTTGAACTTTCCATAGTGAACATATATCGGATATACTGGGTCAATCGGTAGATTTAATATCTTTGAATCGTCGAGCTTTGGTGTATACGTAGACAACATTAGTCACATAATCAACCCTTCAATTGTTTTTGGTTCTCATTGTTTTGTTCGTTTCAGCCATGAACACGTCTGGGTTTATAAGTGCGTAGAGAACTAGCTTTACCGAATTCTCCTTGAAATGGCTTACACTTTACACTTACATAGGTGATTTCTAAATGTGTTATCTCGTAGATACACTATTTGATATAGCCTGTATCAACTTAGAAACCATTAAAAAGTCTTAATGCCTTTATCTTTGTTACTAAACATTGTCTTATCATGAGAATGGACCATAAAAAAATATTTTGACAATGTTGAACCGTCATCAATGACTTTGTTTGATCTCCTTGAACCTAGATCTTAGGATCTCCAGTCTTCTAGGAGAGTTACCGCCACAATGACTTTTCCTCGTCCATAGTCCCATTCCCTTTGATAATCTATCAACTTCCTCTCCAGTTACGCCTTTTGTAAGTGAGTCCGACACATTATCCTTTGACTTTACATAGTCAATTATGATAACTCTACTAGAGAGTAGTTCTCTAACGATATTATGTCTACGTCATGTATGACGAGAATTTCCGTTATACATCATGTTTCATGCCCTACCTATTGCAAATTAACTCTCACAGTGTATGCATACTGAAGCTAAAGGTTTGGGCCAAAAATCTTTCAAGAAATTTCTGAGTCATTCAAGTTCTTCACCGGCCTTATCTAGAGTGATAAACTCAGATTTCATAGTAGAGCGAGCGATACATTTTTGTTTAGAAGATTTCCAAGAGATTGCTCCTCCACAAAGAGTAAATACATATCCACTCGTGGATTTTACTTCATTTGACATGGCGATTCAATTTGCATCACTATATTCTTCCAATACCGTTGAATATTAGTTATAATGCAAAATTATAGTTTTTAAGTATGTTTTAAATACTCCAAAACTCTTTTAATTGTCTTCCAATGAGTTTGGTTTAGATTACTTGTGAAACGACTCAGTTTACTAATATCATATGTTATATTTGATCGTGTACACTTAATGATATATATCATACTTCTCAATACTCAAGCATAATCCAATTGTGAGTCACTTTTTCCTTCATTCGTTTGAAGTACAAAGCTCACATTTATTGGAGTCTTAACAATACTGAAATCCAAATACTGAACTTGTCAAGTAACATTTTCAACCACATCAGTAACTTCAATGTCTTTCATATTGAAGTTACTTTCTAGAATATGCTTAGTAGCATTTATATCAGAAATGTCTCTTTTGATAATCTACATGTCATCAACATAAAAACAAGCAATGACCTTGTGATTTGGAGTGTCTTTAATGTAAAAACATTTATCACATTCATTAATCTTGAATTCATTTGCCAACATAGTTTGGACAAACTTCGAACGTCATTATGTGGGCGCTTGTTTTTAGTCCATAAAGTGACTTAACAAGTTTACAGGCTTTCTTTTCTTTACCAGGAACCACAAATCCCTCGGGTTGTTCCATGTAAATTTCTTCCTCCAATTATCCATTTTTTTTAAAAATGTTTTCACATCCATTTTGATAAATCTGAAGGTCATATACCGCAACTAGCACAATTAACTTCTGAATTGATGTAATCCTAGTTAGTGGCTATTATGTGTCAAAATAATCAAGGCTTTCTTATTGTCTAAAGCCTATGACAACAAGTCTTGCTTTGTATTTGTCAATAGTTTCATCAACTTTTTTTCCTTTTGTAGATCCACTTTGAACCCAAAGGTTTATTTCCTGGAGGAAAATCAACCAACTCTCAAGTACGGTTGCTCAAGATTGAATCTATCTTACTATTGACAGCCTCTTTCCAAAAAGAATAAGTCCACAGAGGGCATAGCTTTTTCGAATTTATGAGACTCATTTTCAAGAAGAACTATTACAAAATCAAACTTAGAGGAAGTAATTTGTCCATTGAAATTTACTACGCCTCTGAATCTCATTATTAAGTACATTCTCTTTTGGTTCGTTCCAAGGTTGTTTAGACCCTTCATTTAACTATCCGACGATTGGGACAGATAAACCATAAATTGACATACTTTACTATTTGTAGCATATCAAATGAAAATACAATCCTATTTTGACCCGTTTGGGAATAGTTCCCTCATTTTCATTTCTCATATGGAATAGACTGCATTGAAAATTGTTAGATCACTATATTTCAAGAGTTATTGTTTGTATATACTTTAAGGGGCGACAAGCGGTTCTCTATCAGGATACAACAAAGCCTGAACAAACAAAACTTTTTGTTGCTCCCTTTCTTAAAAATCAAAAGTTTTTTTTTTATTTGTTGCTCCCTTCACTGACAAACAAAATTTTTTGTTTCTCTCTTTATGAACAAACAAACTTTTTGTTGTTCTCTTTTGCT
>JAJOOR010007424.1:0-41592 GCA_036250505.1 Solanum acaule | reverse complement strand
ATGTAGGTTTGTTAAGGAAAATGAGGAACGGAAGCTTTGGTTATCCAAATGAAGTATCTTAAAGATATGTTTTATTTTTTTTTGGTAATTTTATGATTTAAGTAAATGTTATTTTGGAATATAATGAACATATTCCATTTTTTTATTATTTTATTATAATAGAAGTGGTAAGGTGTTGCTCTTAATTTTCTTTATATAGGCATGCGTGTTTATCTCACAAAGGAAAAGAACTTTGTAGTTCTTATTATACAAAAAAAAATTGTGAGAAAAATATTTGATGTTGCTAAGTCTAAATTAGACATGAAAGACTTCCAAAGGGGAATGGTATTTTAATTGAAATTGAAATGTTTGGGGATTAAAGTTGAGATATTTTGTTTTAATTCAACAAGAGCTAGTTAGTTGGACCTCCTTTTTTTCATGTCCTCAAAACATAGGTAGTTAAGCTCCTTTTGAAAGATGCTTTAATTCCACTAAATTACTTATAAAGTACTACGATTCTTATTGGGTACTTTCCAACAAATTAATGTCATGCCATAACGGTGTTTTAAAAGGTTGGTGTGAGATGAGAGTCGTTTTACACACTATGAAATAAGAAGTAAACTTCGAAATAAAGGACGTAAGTCCCATGGATTTGTGCCACATATATTATCTTCCATTTTAGAAAACTAAAAAAATAAGCAAAATAATATTTTTCAATGATTCTACCAATAAATTTAAATAAATAACTCATAATATAAAAACATATTATAATTATTATTTGAAAAAGGTAACAATACAAAATATGACAATAGCCATTTTAAAAATAAAATCATCATTTATTCATCATCGATCTCCATATTTACTAGTCCTTCCCACCCTCAACTAATATTTGCACCGATTATTACTTATATATCTCAAAGAAGCAGAAGGATAAAAAGTGTAAAAGCAATGACAAAAGATAAATAAAATTGCTATAGCTAGGAACACAGTGCTACGAAATCTCTATCCTATCCATTTCAGACATGATCATCTAAAAAACTATTTATGATAGTATCATTTTCTATAAGAGTTAGTATTTTCTTTATTTATATATTTTATGAAAAATCACTACAACATGCAAACATGATAACATAAAGTATAAATATCATCATCTAAATAATAAAAAATATGATTTATAACAAAAATATTTTTTTTAAAAATCAAATTTGACGCTCTTACAATTTACACCCGGATCTCATGTGCCACAAATTATAGGGTGCTACACCTTTTATTTGTGTTCCTAAACATTTTTGCTATGCCCCATCCTAAAATTCACCGCGAAACTCGTCCCAAAAATGCCTTTAAACACAGTATCATATATCCATGATTTTTCTGTTTGCTTTTGTGGGGGAGTTATGTTCCCATTGGGCAATCGCAAGAGTATAAAATGATGAAAAAGATCACAATTATTGTGATTTTATTTATAGTGATGCAAGCTACAAGTCATGCTACATTACAACAAAGGAAAGCTACTACTATGATACAAATGTCATGTCATGACATGTAAAAAGATGAAAAATGAAAGAAAAGGATAAAGAGACTTAACAATTAGCTACGATATTGCGTCACCCAACTTTTATTTTCCTATTGCTTGCTTTTTATGTGGATTATACACACATACAATAAAAGAAACAAAAAAAAACAGAACCAACCACAAGGGTTGATCTTTGTGAATACAAGACGTACAAGAAAAATGAACAAAACTTTTGAAGCCAAAGCAACTATATCATGTACCGGGAAATGGGGAAAGATAAAGGGAAATATTTAAATATAGTTTCATATTATAAAAGTCATTTTTTTTCCATTACATAAAAATGATTTTATAATGTTAGTCTGACATTTTAATATTAATAAAAATATATCATATATCAAATTATTTATCATGTTATGTTCATTGGACATTATATTTGTACCTCTTTACTCTCATCAATTGTGGAAGAAAGTGGTCATTAGTTGTTAATAAATTATGTAAACACCAACTTTTCATTTCACCCATTATTCCTACCTCTTTATTCTTGTAACTTATGTAACACTAGTAAAATTATCCGCGCTTCGCGCGGAAATTTAATATCATGGAATTTATAAAAAATACTTAAAACCTAACAGTTGTTAAAACTAAAACACTACATTATCTTACATACAAGATTACGTAGTAACAAACATTAACAATGTAAAGAAAAATGTAATATATCACATCTTATTATTTATACTTAATAACATAAGCATAAATAAATGACTATAAAAATACATATCAGGATCTTTAACATAAGCAATGGTGTCAGTGAGCCACTCAACAGGATTGAAGTACACAAATATTTATATTTAATTGTGAAGAAGAAGAGGTTCAGAATTTTTGTTGTTTTAAAATGAGAGGAAATCCCTCTATTTATAGGGAACAAATAGTAGTGTGAACAAATGTTTATTGTGCCTTATCGGAAAGGTTACAACTATTGGAAAAGTTGCAACCCTTCGAAAAGGTCACAACCTTTCATAAAAGTTACAACTTTTCATAAAAGTCGCAACTCTTCATTAAAGTCGCAACTTTTCATAAAAATCACAACTTTTCATAAAAGTCGCAACTCTTCATTGAAGTCGCAACTTTTCATAAATTTCACAACTTTTAATGAAAGGGGAAGGCTAGTTTTGTAAATAAATAAATTAAAAGGGAATTCTGGTTTGTGGTTGCGCCATGTAGGCAGGCCTAAGGTTCTCTTATATATATATGATATATGATATATGATATATGATATATGATTTGGGCCATTTATTTGCCCAATTTACTACCCATTATCTTCCTATTCATTGTAAGAAAAAATTCATCACCTATAAATAGTGATGATTTTACTTTGTGAGTAGAACAAGAGAAGTACAAGAAAATATAAAGTGAAAAAGATGAGTAGTATTGTATTGTGTTTATATTGAGATTAGTGTAGTAAAAGAGAGAGTTGAGACATAGAAAAATATTCTAAGTCTTCAACTATATTCACTATACAAAATAGAGTATTTATATGTTGAAGGAAGGTGTTCTTATGTGGAGCTTTGGACTCTTCAACTAAATCCGGAGTTGCTTGAGTTGTGTGGCGTTGTTGGGCTATTGTATCATGGAGGGGACAAGTCAAGAGTATTACTGCTGGATCGGTGTAGATTATGCCGCAGTGAACTTGAATCTCCTTAAAGATAGCGAGATTGTAGTTTGTGGTATATTACACCAAAACACTTAATTATATTCATAATATCAACTTAAAAATCACCTTTCTTTTGGATGGAAATTAAGCAATCCACTAAAGGTGACATGCAAGTTAGAAAAAAATCTGATGCATTTTAAGGCCAAAGTGATTTTTGAGTAGATGTAGGCATATAGTTAAATAATTTTTATATAATAAAAAAATGACTTTAATGATATGACCTTATACTAGAGTGATCTTTCTTGAAATTATTGAATCGTTGGATTTCTTCTAAGCGCAGGGTTTTAATCATTTATTATACAAATCTTATCATTAGCAGACTTAGTTGATTTATTATATCCGAGACGATACTTCTTCATGAGCTTGAGTGAGCTACTTGGATTTTGGAGTGGTGCAATTGTCTTCGTCTAGCTTTATATGTTTCTGTCTTTCACTATTTCAGATAGTTTGGTGATACTAGGTCTTGGATGTATTTTCTTATTTATTCACTTCTATTCTATTCATGAAATCCTGAATTTTTGAGGGTTACTTTTACGGTATTGACTTGATATTTGATTGAGGTGAAGAATTGAATTGCCTACTAGACGAATTTGTCTAGGTGTCATCATGAACTTGAATTTTGGATTGTGATGTAATATTTTATTTGCAGAAATTTAAAGTTATAATCGATATACATTTTATATTAACAAATGCAGTAGTTGTTAGCAATTCAAGAGTGTGTTCTTGTTTATCTGCTAACAAGAACATTAGATGATAGAGGAGTGTCTAGGAAGCCAACCTTCATTTACATCTCTTTGCACCAAAATAACTGATCCTTAGTCCTTACTAATTCTTTCCATTCTTAGGATCCTATTCATAAATTTAACATCAATTAGGCCATGAAATATGTACACATTGCTTGGAATTATAGGCTATATTTGGAAGTTGCTCTCTTTCATATTTCCTTACATTCCACCTTTTCTACATTGGAGGGATTCAAAGGTCATCCAAAAACAAGATCAACTAATTAAGCAACATTCAATTGTCTCAATGTAGGCATTGCTTAACTATCCAACCAGCCAAAATAGAATAAAGACAACAAGAGCATGCTCAACTAACACTAGCAACAATTGAAAATAGGAAAGGGATATATAATTAATTAAGATATCAGTGAGTCAATTCTAGGGGTGTCAATATGGGGGGTTGAGTCAAATTTGGATGGGTCATAATGGGTTAAAATAACAAAGGGGTCAAGACCCAACCCAACTCAATTTTTCTTGGGTCAAAATGGGTTAGGTAATGAGTTAAATTACAGGTCAAGACCCAACACGATCCAATTTTTACCAAGCTTAATTATTTTATTTGCAAACTATTTTAGTACCTAATAAAATTATTTTTTCTTTATTATGTCTATATACAACATATCAAATTGAGAAAAAAAAGTTTTTTAAAAATATTGACAAGATTTTTCATGAGCCAATTCGGGATACATCTCAATCCAATTTTTAATAGGTTGAAATAATGAATAGGTGTGTAATGCTTCGGTTGGTCATTTTTTGAAAATTTTCATAAAATTACTAGTTATCTCTCCCAATATTGACCCCAAATGATTTTTGAAATTAATTTCGAGTTTTGAGTTAAAAGTTGTGAATTATGGAATTTTGAAAATTTGAAAATTTGAAAGGCTAAAATTGTTAAAAAGTGGGTTCCGGTGTCTTTTGGAGTTTCGAGTGTCGGAATGAAATTATGGCGATCCATCAGTTTTGAAATGTGAAAACTAGACTAAGAGAGTTGTTGATTTCAAATTCAAGTCTTTTTGAGGATTTGAGGTCCTAAATTGGAAGATTGTAGAATTTTAAGCCTTTGGGTTGACTTTAGTCAATATTCGAGGTTTAGATGTTCGGATTGAATTTGCGACAGTTTCTTTGGATTTGGGGGATGATTTTAGGCCTAGAGGAGTCTTGGTTGAATATTTAGAGGTCCCGATCTTGATAGACTTTTAGGTGTTATAATTAGTTTCTTGTGACTTACACAGGACTCGGGTCAAGGAGACCACAAGTTATTGTTTTGATAATTCCATTGTGTCCGGAACGTTGAGTATAGTCATTTGCATATATGGTTTGTGTGTACGGGGTTCAGAACAAATCCCGATGGTCCATTCGATGATTTTGAAGATGGTTGTGTTTGTTGGTGTCTGCATGCCTCGCTGTTGCGAACACTAGCCCGCTTAAGCAACCTTCGCTTTAGCGAGAATCCCCACTTAAGAGGGGTTCGCGTTAGTGATGTTCGCTTAAGCGAACCTATGCCCGCTTTTGCTGCCTGCAATTTCGGGGTTTTACCCATTCTTCCCCTATTTTGAGTTTTGGAAAATCCCCGGAAGCAATTTTGAAGAGAAATCTTGTGCTAAATCATTTGGGTAAGCCTTTGTGACCCTAAAACTTCAACTCCCTTTAATAATTTATGGATTTTAACATCAAAACTTGAGATTTTAATTGACAAATGGCAAGGTTTTTCAAGAACTAGAGTTTTTTTTATAGTAAAATGGTAATTATGAACTGATTTTAATTCTTTTTTTCGAAATGGTTTTTACCAATGATTTACAATTTTCTTGGATAACATTTTCAAGTAAAGATTTTCAGATTCAAACCTCAATTTTGGAATTGGATTCTTGAGTTGATTCGACCCTTTTTTTAATTGAATGATTTGGGTGTTATTATTTCCAGAATCTGCTTGTGATTACTTGACTGAATTAGATTGTGTGGCTTTGGACATTATTCGAAAAGGAAAGACTCAAGTCTTGAATTGACTTTTGATTGAATTGGGCAAGTGATTTCTAAATCTTGTAAAACTAGTAGAATCGTGTATTTTCCTTCATTATGTGTTGGGGAGTAATGAGAATGAGTTGAGGAGTTCAATTATTCAACTTGATTGATCTTAATGAATAAAAAGAAGATTAATTAAAAAGGCAGCGTGTTGATCATAATTCTTTGTGAAGCCTTATTGTGAACCATAAATTTGTTGATTGATGAAATGCTTTGTTACATAATTGTGGATGTGAATTGTTTGAGTTGTTGTCTCTTCCTTATGGTGTGAAATTGCTTATTTTTATTGATTTTCTTGCACCGTGATGAGACATGTTATAATATAAAGTCGAAGAAAAATAGTTTCGGCTAGTGATATTGTGCAAAAGGGAAATGATTTCGACAAGTGATATGATATAAATCCAAAGGGAAATGGTTCCGGCTAGTGATATGATATAAAATCGAAGGGAAATGATTCCGGCTAGTGATATTGTGCCAATGGGAAATGGTTTCGGCAAGTGATATAATATAAAACCGAAAGAAAAATGTTCCGGCTAGTAATATGATATAAAGCCAAATGGAAATGGTTCCGGCTAGTGATATTGTGCAGAAGGGAAATGGTTCCGACAAAAGTTTGACTATTGTGACTTGATGCATTTTTAAACTTGTGATTGATCTACTAGACACTTATGATTATTTTACTTGACACTTTGGATTGATCTAGCTACTTGATACTTGTGATTGACATACATGAAACTTATTAGTTGTTGAAATGTGGTCGTTAGACCGTGATTGTTAAGCCTGGTGATCAGTGTATTGTAAAACTGTTAGGTTGAGCTGATTTCTATGCAAGTTGTAGTTTGACGAAGTTTGGTTGGGATGACAGGATTACTCGTTTTCTAGTTAGTTTTGCTTTGTTTAATAGGTTGCTTGCTAAGTATCATGTTGTTTGGTACTCACTTCTTGCTTCTACACTTGTGTAGGTTCCGAGACCGAATCCATGTGATTGCTCTTCTTCTATTTCTGAGGCTTTCGAAGGATTTTAAGAGGTAGCTGCTTGTCATCCCGACAAACCCTCTTGTTCCTTACTTTAATACTTTATGCATTGTTCTATTCTAGAGAAAAAGACATCACGACTTGTACTTATCTTTCAACTTTGTATTTACATTAGTGGTTTGTACACACGACAACCAAGTTTTGGGGTTATGTTAGAATGACTAAGTTTCTGCTCTTATGTTATTATTGTCTTACTTTCCATATTTCTTTCATATTTTTGGGTTTGCGACTAGTTTGTCTTGGTGGATAGACAAGTATCATCACGTTCATTTTTGGGTTTACGACTGATTTGTCTTGATGGAATAGACAAGTGTCATCACGTTCCTTTTGTTTGCAATTAGTACATGATTTGCAAAAACCACTAGACTATCTCTGATTGAACAATGCCTCGATTATAGCTAAGAAATAATGCTTGTATCCATCAATTTGGAAATGATTAGAAAGAATGATCTTTATATAGAAGTAGAAAGCAAAACAGGCAAGTCCAGGCCCAACCCAAAAGATCCAATGCCTATTCCAAATGTGGCCTCCTCTAACAAAAGAAGCTCCAAAGCACGTAGCTGGATTCATTCCAGCTCCAACACAACCCTTTTTAGCAGAAGTTGAAATAAACACAAGAATCCTTGCTAGAAGCCCAACAATAGACATGACAGTAATAAACCCAAGTGACTTGGAATGGCGATGATCATAGGCCATCTAAAGTGAACCAAAAAGCAAAGCAAATGTACACATAAACTCGAGCCATAATGCTTAGGCTATCTCCAAGCCCATAATCTCCGACCCATTGAGCCCAGGCGTAACTACCATAACGGTACAACCACCAAGAGAGAAGCTTTGTTCACTGGTACTACTTAACACAGCTTTGAGTGCTAGTGCACCTAAAATAGCACCAACACATTGTGCCACTAAATAAATGTATCTCCTTGTGATTGTGTGATGTGTGACTTACGGTTGACTCGGGTACCACGCTTGGTTCTGGATATCTGTTGGTTGGCTCGAGTACCATACCAGGTATATATATCGATTGGCTCTGGTACCACACCTGTTACAATATATTTTATTGGCTAGATCGTGTACCACACCTGCTATATGTTTTATTGTTCTTTTGTGTAAGTTGGCTTCATAAGTGGACTAGGTTTACTTATTATGTTTATTTTCCCATATGTTGGTCCATATGTGGCCGGGTTGTTGTGTTTAGTGCTTGGATAGTTCCGGTGCAGAATGGGTTTGCATGTTAAACATTGTAGTAATTGTCATAAAGATCCTTGAATAGCCCGAGTTACTTGAGAGGCGAGTGGGATTTAGAACTTTTCGGGTAAAGGTAATAGAGCCAAGGGGGCCAAGGGCTAGGGTAGTTGAAATGAAAGCTTAGAGTGAGGTATGTGTGGTGGTTGGCAGGCAAGCTACACTTAAGAATCATTAGGGTGGCATAAAGAGTGCGCTTGAGGAAGTCATAGGGTGATAAGAGGGTTGAATGTTTAATGGTAGAGTTGGCAATGGAGTGAGGTGAGTGACTTAGGGGTACAATGTAGGAATCCAAGTGGTGGTATTCGATAGAAGGGACTTATGTTTCTTCTATTTATTGCATGTTATTATGTGGTGGATTTTGGTCGACCAATGATGTCTACCAGTACATGTTGTTTGTACTAATACTATTCTTGATATGTCAATTGGCATGAAATTGACAACAAACTAAAATCCAGTTTATACTCTTTCTAGGGGTGTACATCATCGGGTTAATTCGGGTTTCTTAAAAACTAAATCAAACCATTTGTCTCGGTTTAAAAAATATATAAACCAAACCAAATCAATAGTAGTTGGATTTTTTCGATCTCATTTTTTTTGAGTTATTCGATTCTCTTGGGTTATTCGGGTTTTTTCAGGTTTTTTTAATAAAGACTAAAGAGCTTGCGTTCTTTCCATGATTTAAAAAAGAATGTTGAACACTAACATGATTTTTCATCCTAGAAAAGCATTTAGTAGTTTCTTTTGGCATTGCAAGCCCATGAGTTCAATAGGCAATTCCCCATTATATTTGAAACACAAGTTTTCAAAAAATTACTATTACTATTTTGGACAAATCATAAAACAATATCAATAAAGCCTCCTTTCAAGAGTGATTCATTGTACAACTAATCTAGTAGACTAGTACATTAGAGAAGTTGATGAAAGTAAAGTAGAAATAGGAATAGAAAGGATATCCCTAGCAATTTTCGCAACAATTGGATATCTACTGAACGAAACTGTCCACCAACTCAAAATATTAAAATCCTTGATCTTCACTACATCATCTTTCAAGTATATGTCCAGATCAGTTGTTTTTTTTTTACAGCAAATCCTTCTTTTTTCATATGTTTCTCCCACTGAGATTGCAACAAATCACCAGGTTCATGCATCACACAATTACCATCTTCAATATTTTCATTAGAATCTTCATAGCAAAAACAATTGTAGTGATCATGTAAGAGATTCAAAACATCTCTCACATCTTGAGACTTTAATCTTCCCATCAAAGAGTCAAATGCAATAGAAAGAATATACTCTACATATTGCATCTTGTATCTAGGATCCAACACAACAACAATTGTCAATAACATATTCATACTCTCAAACTTACCCCAATATTTATCCATCTTGGATTTTATTCTTTTTGCCATATCAATCAAAATGAGATCATCATGTTTAGTATACTTGATAATATCATTTCGGAGATTGAAAAAATCATGAAAGAAAGAGTGGGAAGTAGAATATAAGTTACTCGAAAATTTTAAAGTTGCCTGATAGAAAAGATTAAGAAACTTCACAAAAGCTTTCACATTCTTCCAATCGTCTGTTGATGGATTTTTTGTTGTTGTACTTATTTCTCGACATTGCTTTTGATAATTCTGGTCATCCACATACATTCTTGTAAAAGCTTTTTCAAATATCAAGGCTTTATCCAACATTGTGTATGTCGAGTTCCATCTAGTCTCAACATCCAGACTTACAAGATCACGGGTGTCAATCTTAACCTTCTCAACAAAGGACTTGAAAGTAGCAAATCTTGAAGAAGAAGACCTAACATATTTCACTGCACTTCTTATATGAGAAATGGGCTCAATTTGTTCATCCAGTCCCTCTTTTACAATCAAGTTTAAAATTGAGTATTACATTCCACATGTAAAAACTGATTTTCAAACATTACATCTTTCCAATCTTCAATACACCCCTTTAAACTCTTAATGGCAGCATCATTTGCGGTTGCATTATCCAAGGTCACTGTAAACAAGTTCTCAATGCCCCAACCTAATAAGCAATCCTCAATCCCCTTAGCAATAGTTTCACCTTTGTGATCTGGTGTTTGAAAAATATTAAGAATTCTCTTTTGTAGATTCCATTGATCATCAATCCAATGTGCAATGATGATCATATAAGTATAATTTTGGATTGACGTCCATGTATCACTGGTAAGACAAATACGTTGGTTTTTTATAAGCTCCTTAAGCTTTTCTTTCTCTTCTTGATAAATCCTTAGACAATGTCGAGCAACAATTACATGAGAAGGTACTTCAAAATTTGGAAAGGCTTTAGCCATTAATTTTTTGAATCCTTCTCCCTCAACAGCTCTAAACGATTGCTCATCAATAATTATAAATTCGGAAATTTCTCTCTTAATTTCATCCATATTAAACACCCCATTTTCAGTGGAACCACCTTCTGGCCAAACTCTTTTGATAGGTTTTAATGTGGTTTGTCTCTTATCAGACTTAAATGAAGACTTGAGACATTTCACAGTTACATGATTCTATAACGTAGTCGTTCCATTGACACTGTCGGCAGCAAAGGTTTTAGGACAATAATTGCATTTTGCCCTACATTTACCTCCTTTAGCAATAAACTTGGAGAAACGATCCCAAATTTGAGATGTTTCTCTACCTGTATTTCTGGAGTTAGGAGCGACGGGAGGAGCTGCTCTTTTTTGCTTTTTAGGAGGTATGCATCAACGAGGAGTTACTTTATCTTGTTGTTGAGATATCATCGGCATAGTTGAAGGAATATTGATAATCACCTCCACATCCATTCCAGAAAGTGTAGTTTCCATCCAAAAAGAAAGTTGTTGCACATACATAACAATAGTTATTAGTTTTCTGATACAGGACTGTGATTCAACAAGACTTCCATTCACGTATTGTGCACAAGACTTAGAAATACATTTCACTTTGAAACAAAAATAGATGCACATATAGTACAAAATATTTGGCTAGAAAAGTTTGGTGTATTCTACTGCTATCAAAATTGAACAGTCTGTTAAATTTTTATCTCTATCACTTGCTTTACCTCATCTCTCCGGACCATCTTTAATATATATATACCCTCACACAATGTTTACAGTACAAAACCCCCTCATACAAATGGAATCAAAAGCAGTAAATCAAACACTTGCCCCTTTTTCATTGCGCTGAAACAACATAAGTAAAGAGAGAAATAAGTGAAACTTGATATACAAAAAAAATTATCATCATCTTCACCATGTTGTTGTTAAGCTTAACACACCATAGATATGGACACCAAGTAACACAGTATTATTTTTAGGTAGTGGGCTCAACTATGTAGTCCAAAGTCCAAACTAATATTAAACATAAAATTATGAGAAAGATAAAGAAAAATATATAAATTATATAATAATAAATATTTTTTTCGTATAAAATAAATTAAATATATATATATATATATAATGTCGGGTTGGTTTGGTCTCGGGTTGACTTTTTTTAGTTAAAACCAAACCAACTCAATTATAGTTGGGTTTTTTTTTTCAATATCAAACCAAATCACTAGTCGGATTTTTTTCGATTCGACTCGATTCGCGATTTGATTCGGCTTGCGGTTCGGTTTTGTTCACCCCTAACTCCTTCCATTTCCCTAACCATACATTATACAACTAATCCGATCAAACACATATAACATAAACAGAAAACAAGACAACCATCACCTACACCAAGCAACCCTTCCTTGACAATTATCCAGCTCATACTCCACTTACTGTCACGATCCAAAAATGGACGTGATGACACTCGTCTTATCCCACCAAGACAAGTTAGCCTAAAACTCAATCATTACAATAAAATAAGGAAATTTTATAATCAACTCAAAAATACCCCTAAAATCTGATTGTTACGTGCACAAGCCTCTAAAGTATTACAATTGATTCAAAAGAAAAACACAAGTCTCAACTGACCTTGTTTCTAGAATAGAACAAGATCATAAATAGGAGTAAGAATGTCTGTTGAGATGACAAGCAACTACCTCACAACCTCCAGAAGAAGCCTCGGACCAAAAGAGAAGAGAAAGAGTATCACAAAGATCTGGGCTAGTAACCTACAAAAATGTAAAAGAAAGTGGTGAGTACCAAACCACACGGTACTCAACAAGTAAACTTCTAAACACAAGCTAAGGGAATAGAAAATGGGTACTCCTTACACCCCAACCGAACCTCCACAACTACAACCTGCATAAAACCAACTCAACCTAACAGTTCATAATTTACATAGCTCACAGCTCAACAACAATATTCTAACAATTACATATTCTCAGCAACAAACTCAATATTCATCAATCACAAGTTCCACAGAAAGGCACTCACAAGATCAGGAACACACAAGATCAAGTTCACCAATGATAAAGATGTGCAATGCAATGTCAAGTATAGTGATGCATGTCTGACCTAACGATACACACCCGTTGTCTCTCAGTCCGGGACCCATGGGGGACCTATCTGTCCATTCATCCGTCGCGGCGTACGACACGTCCCTCGATAATAGTATCCATTGCGGCGCGCGATAAGTCCCTCGATATATAGTATCCGTCGCAGCGCACGACACGTCCCTCGAAATGGTACATCCTCTTTAATTTCTTATTCTTTCTCATTCACATAACACTTGTCACAATCATGTATCAAAACAATGCAAATGACATGTTCACAATAATGAGGAGATGGACATTTTCATAACATTGCACAATTTACAACAACACAATCGTAATACAACACCAACAATGAATCAATAAGCCTTTCAAAATCATTTTCAACACATCATACACCAACAATTAATCACATTGCCTTGTATTACCCCTTTTTCATCGTTAGAATTATTCAACATGGACAAGTCAACCCATCACCAAGTCTCATTAATCCCCAACACATACCACAATGAAATACACGACTCTATGCATTTAACAAGGGTTTAGAAATCCACTTGCCTCAAATAGTCAAACAATCACTCCAGGACTTGATTATTGCCCTTTCATTGAGCCTCCAAATAAATGCAATATATTCAAATAAGTAATTACAATAAGATTTTTGAACTAACAACACTCATATTATCATGATATGTCTAGCTTAGACCCGAAACTCAACCGAATTTATAATAAAATTTCTAAATCTTGATTCCAACCAATAGGTCAAATCTCATACTTCTTGAATTTCAAGTCTAGGGTTAAGTCATAATATCTCCAAACACTACAACACTAATATTTTTCATATAATATAATACACCCAATATTTAATTACATATCTTGATATATCAAATTTGGATCTTAATATGATAACCTCAAAAATAATTCTTAAACTGAATTAATACAGAACCAGTGACCTTTAACAACGAACACCAATACTATTCACGACTACCATGAAATATGCAGAATATTAATTAACTCCTTAAAAAAATATATTTTTCCAACGATTACATCATCATTCTCTCATTCCCTAATTATTTTTTTTGTCATCATTACCTCATTATTGGTAAAACACTTAATTGCCCACTATATTTGACCTAAAATTTCTCACACAACACCAATTCAATTAACCTCTCTCATTCGGCTAAACAAATATTGTTTTAATATATTAATGTTGATGCAAAACAATTTCCTCTACACATTAAAATAGTAATGGTGTTGGTATTCTTATACCTGGAAAAGAAGATGTTGCCTCTTGTGCTACGCTGCATCCGTCCTTTTGAGCATAGCTCATTAATGCTATGTTCTATTTAATTTATTTCAATACCTAAGTTAAGTGAAATAGGATAGTAATTAAATTATGGACTTGACCCATTAATCACTAATTAAATTAATTCTATAAAATTTATCAAGTAAATAATTAACTATACCTAAATGAATAATTTAAAATTTTCAAATCAACTTCACCGACTGATCAAAAGAACTCGGGGCAACTATTGAGAGGGGTAAAATAATAATTTATAAAAATTTACAAAAATGACTTTTTTGGTCATTACACTTACCTACAGCTTACCACCCATGGAATATAACCTAGCAGCTATCAACATGCCAATATTTATAATCAATTACCTTACCATCCTAACAACAATTTACAACACATTTAACCATCAAGACTACATTCCTAAAGGCTCATACACGCAATCTCCCAACAACTTACAAGTTAATGTGCAGTTAAATTGACCTATTTACTGGGTTAAGCCTAGCCTACCTGGAAGTCAAGCAACTGCTAAAGAAGTCTGAACATGAGCTTTTGATTTCTTTTGTGAAGCTTTAGCTTTCTTTTAATAAAAATTAATAACACCAGTACAAAATAAATCACAATTATCTTAAATATTCCCAAATTATAACTTAAACTCAAACCTCAGGCGAACCTCATGATTTTCCCACCTAATCCAGGGATTTTCCTTCCTCAATTCACCTAAAGTTATCAAATTCATGGTTACATTAGTAAATTACGGTAAAACAAAATCTAGAACAATTGTTTTTCTAAACAACACAAGGTCTTACACCCGAAATTCCTCATTAATCCAGATTTTTCCTAGCTAAGGATAAACCTAAAACCTTCCCGAGGGTCTCAAATACCACCTCTAAGGCTTAGAAAATCAACGTACCAAGTCGGAGAACGATTTACTTACGTTAAAGAAGGTTCCTGACTTCCTGGTGAAAAATGACTGAAATTCGCTTTTGGTCACCCTTTCTCTTCCCCAAAATGCACTTGTAAAATAATGAGTGATTTTGGAAAAATTTCTGAATTAACTACAACTAATTACCTTGCTATAGCAGCCCAATCCCGCTATAGTGATCCATATTGGGAATTAAATTTTGGCCGTTGTAGCACTGTTTCTCCCACTATAGAGGTTTGCTCGGGAGTGAACATAAAAGATCCTCCCAAATTAGCCTATTTGACAACATCCCTTCAAATTTTGACGTTGCAAACCAATTGCTTCACTCAAATTCAATGTCGGGAGTTCTATTCACCCAAATTCACTTTCGAAAAATTGTATGGACTCCTTAGCATTTTAGCTATAAGGAAAACAAACTCTACTTACACGTTTCACTCAATCCTTTCCCCAGATATCCTTAAACTTCACCTTACTCAGATTTTATCTGAGACTAGCCTAACCCGAAATTTTCAACTTAGTATTTCAAAAAAATTCTCACCGGACTTCTTTTACAAATAGTTCGCTATTAACGACCCGAAGGATTGTTAAACTTAAATATTCTGCTTATAAATTTTCAAAACCGAAGTCAAATACTTTAAACCCCTTCTCGAAAGCCACCATTCCCGCCAAAAAAACAAATGACGAGCATATATATTTGTGCTTTACAGGGATCTGTGGAAAGTGACCATTATTCACAACAAATTTTTTCATATTTGAAAGATGTTAGGACTTAAAAACTAACTAAATCTCTCCTTGTTCAAATTATGTTTAAAAATCTGATTTTAAGATTTTAAAATTCTATTTTTTTCTTCTCGTAACATTTCCTTATTTACTTTTATCCATGTTTCTACATTTATGGAGCTGATATTTATTTATTTTTCACAAAATACAATTTTTTAAAATTTCACATATATAGAGATTTACAATTTTTTAAATTATTCTCCATGTCACAATTTATGTGGCATTACTAAAATTTTAAGATTCAAATTGAATTTATATATTTTCATTTGTAATAAGATCAAGTGAGACACCATAGATAATAGCATATTTAAGATATAATATATAATTATAATATTTAAATAAATGTTATATTTATTTAATGTCAATGTCTTCTTTTTAATATAACATTCTTCTTTTATTTAAATTATTGAAATTGGACCCGTCTAAAAAAAGGACCTATGAAAGGAAAATCATGATTCTAAATAGTTAAGATTTTTTAAAAAAAATCATTATGTAACCTGTGTAAAATAATACTTCTTCAAGAGAAAAAAAACACTCTGAAATGTCTTCATCAATAATAATAATAAATCACCGATATGATAAAATATAACATATTTAAAATACAATATTTACTCATATCATTTATTTTAATATCAATAGTAAGTTTTAATATTTTTTTAGATCTAACCCATCAGTGGCCCCTTAAAGTTGGCATCAATTTTCACTTAGACACCTTAACTAGGCTTTGTTCAATTTAAGCACCTCATGTCAAACCTCATTGTGTTATTTTGACACTTTTTATATTTTCAAAACCACATTTTAAGTGCGTACATTCAGACACCTCTTATGTGGAAAAATAAACGAATCGATATGTGGCACATGAAAATTTCATTTTACTTTTTAAAAACTCAGTTTTACTTTCTTTCTTTTTCTTCCGGATCCCTAACCCCATGCCCCCACCTCTTTTCTTCTTCTTCTTGTGCCTCCTTCCCCTTTTCATTTGTTCTTCTCCGTCAAAAAGCAAGAACATAGGTTAGTTCACAAAGTAAAATACGTTGAGATAATAAGGAAAATCATATCAAATCGATAAGTTTTTGTATGGCATTTAAAAGAAAGTTGAATAAATTTCTTATGCTACTACGATTGAGATTTACAATGAGGGATATGTAAAATAAATTTCTTTTTTTTTTTTCATTGGAGATTGTTCTTTATTTCTTTTTTATCCCTTGAAATTAATTTAATTTCGTAATTTCAATGAAGAAGGTAAGAATGTAAATCAGTTTTTTCCATTTGAAAAAGTTGATTTCTTTTTTTGTTTCCTTGAAATCGATTTTGTTTTTGAATAGGCGGAATGACCTGAGAGATTCATGTACTTGGTTTTGTTTGTAAGTTGGACTCTCCTACTTATCAATTTGCCAACTGAACCCCTAAACTCATCAGAATACAATATTTTAAACTCCTTTGACCATTGACCAAACTTATATGGCATTGATAATGCTAAGTTGGAAATTTACCTGATTACACGCATTTGACAGCGTGTAAATATTTTAAATTAAAAATATTTAAGTAATAATAATTATTATTATTGTCAATTTTTTTTAAAAAAAATTAAAAACCCATCTTCCTCAACCATCCCTCTCCCACCCAACCCTCACCCCTCTCTCCTCTGTCCCCAGCCTCCCATTCTCTCTTCTTCTTCTTGGAATTTCATCCACCACACCCACTCTCCTCCTCTTCATTCTCTCCTTCATCCACTTTCTTCTCAACCTACACTTCTTTTTCACTACAAATCAGCCGCTCACCCTAACCACTTAGTCTAAAAGTCTTTTAGATTTTAGCTTTTTAGTCTAAAAGTATTGAGATTATTATTTATTTTTTTAGGCTTCAAAAAAGAGGTCCAAGTATGGATTAACACGAAGGATAATGGTGGATATTGAAAAATTAAAACTCCATTGATAAGTTAGAGAAAGCTTGAAAAATAACAAATAGGTTTTGTGAATTTGTGAAATTGATTCAAAATTGTGATTGGGATTAGTTGGATTTGTGGTAGTGAACTTGTATTTGAATTTTCAAGTCAAATGGAAAAAAATCCCATCTATTTGACATGAATTTAGTGTTCAATTTGAAATAAATATGAAGAACATGCTTATTTGGAATATTTTTTTTAAAAAAATGTTTATCTAAAACTTCCAGAAATTACAAATGTGGCTTAATTGATTTTTTTTCTTTAATTTTTAACATGTAATTTCTTACATGTCTTTAAAAATGACATGGAATTTCATGTGTAAGCAATCGTACTTCACACACACTAGTCAGATGAAAAAAGGGTTTAAAATATTACGTTCTGATGAGTTTAGGGGTTTAGTTGACAAATTGATAAGTAAGAGGGTCCAACTTACAAACGGAGCCAAGTACAGGGGTCTCCCAGGTCATTCTGCCTTTTGAATATGAATCAAGATGCAAATTTGATTTTCAAAGAAGATGGAAGAATCAAAGAGTGTAACCCAGTAAAGTATTGTAGATTTTTTAAAAAAAGTTGTGTGGTGATGGAGGATGGTAGAAGGTGGAGAAGATGGAAGGGAGAAAGCAAGGAAGAAGAAGGAGAAGAAAATATTTACAAAAAATGTCAAAATATTTTTTAAAAAGTCTCTGACGCGCTTAAAATTTGTGTAGCACACGTACAATGCTTAGTCAATGAAAAGTGTCAAAATGGCACAACGAGACGTGACATGAGGTGTCTAAAATGAACAAAGCTTAGTTGAAGTATCTAAGTGAAAGTTTGTGCCAACTTTAGAGGGCCACAGAAGGATTAGACCATTTTATATATATAATTTTATTGATTAAAGTAAGACACACATACAAAAACACGTACATTTAACTAGTCTAAAAAATATTTTAACTAACATTATGAAATGAATTTTTAAAGGGAAATGGCATAATATACCCCTCAACTTTGCATTTAGAGTTAATATACCATATTTTATGAAAGTGACTCATATATATTCCTACTGTTATGCAAATGACTCACATATACCATTTTCCTCTACGGAAGTAAAAAACTTAATTTTAATTTATTTTTTTCATATATATATATATATATATATATTCATATGGGTATATTTGATCCTTTTTCACACGTAACGACTAATTTAAATTTATTATTTTGATGGTCAAATTTAGTTATGTTTCACTAACTTTCTTGTAAAATTTATTATGGATGTCCAATTATTTTTTACAAATACAAAAACTAAATTACAATATAGCCGAAAAATAGCTTTAAATTATAACATACCCACAAGAAAAAATAATTTTAGATTTTTTCTTCTTGACACAAAAGAATGAAAGAAAAAAACTAAAAATTAGAATAAAAAACTCAAATAATAATAATCAAAGAGATCAAATTAAAATAATTTATATATGAAAATGAGTAAATTATATCTTGCTTTGTTGTTTTCTGATTGAACCGGGTCGTTATGACTTGGGTCTAATCTTTGATGTCTATTGTCTTTTTATTTATTATATTTTAGGTCTTTTAATAAAAAAAAAAATTAAAATATACCTTGAACACCTCTAGGTTATTTTTATAAAAAAAATTAAGATTCAAAAATATAAATTCAAAACTGATTTTTTCACTTTGGTTAGATGAAAGGTATATGTGAGTTCCTTTTATAATAGTAGGATATATGTCAGTCATTTGTATAAAAACAAAATTATATATGAGTCATTTTTTATAACGAGAGTATATCAACTTTAAATAACAAAATTGAGAAATATATCAGTCTTTATCCTTTTTTTAAATGGCGTGCAAAACCATGATACCAATGAGTTTATAGATGCCCTGTCACTGCGACTGCAACCATAAGTTATCAATAGAATGGGGCCTTTTGTTGACATTGAAACTCATGTCATGTAGTAGAAAGGCTATGGCCCCTCTGGATTTTGAAGCACCAATATGCTATTTTGACATTATGTATTATTGACACCCAACAATATCATCTTTTCTTTACCTCTCTGTCTCCACCACTCCCCCCTCCTTCTGCAGGCTGTGATTCCTAACCCTCTTACGTAGCCTCTTTTTACATCATGAATTTTATTTAATTCATTTTTCAATATTAATTTTACTTTAGATTTGTTTTTTAAAAATCTGATATTCTCATGTTTTGCAATATATTAACAAAAAGTACATTTATAAAATGTAGATGGTATCATTCTCCGTTATTATATGATGTCACACATCAAGATTTTTGAGTGATAAACCTAAAAAAAAAAAAGGTATTGGGTAGTGCTACTATGAAAAGTAGAGTACAAATTGAAATAAGATTATCAAATAATAAATAAAAACAAAAAGAGAAGAAAATATTTAAATAACAACACAATCACACCAAATTGATCGTTAAATGATATAAGACTTTTAACCGTTACTTAACGATGAATTTAAACCAGGGTTACGTGTTTCATCCGAACTCCCTTCATTGGAGAATTACACCACATAGAACATCGATTTATTGATTTACGAGTATATATTTAATAATGAACCTCTCAACATAAGCTAAAGGATTGGTTCATTGATAAATTGGGTTCAAGATTCCATTAAATCTTCTTGCTACGCAAGTTTGAGTCCGGTAGCATCATTTTTTTTATATGTTTTATTATTTTTGTTTCTACTTACTTATATTCGACCTGACCCGTTTATATGTGGATACAATTAGTGTGCTTAATTATTTTCTTAAACTCCCTCAATAAAAATCTTGTCTCCGCCACTGATTTAATCTTATACGATACAATAAAATTTAAGTAACAATCAAAATAAATATTATATTTAAACTAACAATACAATACAAAACAATCACCAACCATCCAAGATTATAAGTTTATGATTGTTAAAGTTTTATTAATTATATATATAAATTCAAATTTTTAAAAGACAAATATTAAGTTTTGAATAAAGTTATTAAGTTCTATCGAATTCGTAATTTGAATCACAGTTAATTATTGAGTTACGTTGAATTTATACCTTGAATCGTAATTATTAAATTCCACCGAATTGACAATTAATTAATTGGGTCCGCTCCTGTTTTGATCTGGATTTCATTTGGAACAGCAACAACTAGTTGATAAATAAATTATATATAAACTAGATGTATTTAGTACAATTTGTAGAATCGGAATCTTTGCACGCTTCCCGATAAAAGACATTTCCCACATTTTAAGACTACCTATGTGTGTATAAGTAAAGTTTTTTTAAAAATAGAAAAAACAATATTTTGGCTTGTGGATATCTTGGATCTTCTGTTAATTCAGTTATTCATGAATTTAATATATCATTAATCATGATGAGGACATTTCTTTATGTCTCACACTCACAACAGTACAGGAAATTTCAGAGCTTTACAATAGCAAATTGTGTAATTGGAAATAAATGTTTCATCCAAAGCAAGTGCCCATTGTAAATTTTTGATATATAAAGTTAAAATCTAGTTAGCGTGCAGTCCAAATATATATACTCCCTCCTTTTTTTATTTAGTTGTAATCATTTTGGGTTTCACGCTTCCTAAAAAACTAAGTAAGTTTACTATTATATTTTTATTTAGTATTATTCTCTTCAAAGTCAAGTTTTCAATAAATAAACATGAATTATTTTACTTTGATAAATTAATTTACCAATGAACATGGATTACTTAGGTTTTCTATAGTGGTCAAATGTATATTTTCAAAAGGTAAAATTAGAATAATAGTATCATTTATACATTGATCTTGTTAAATAACAAATATTAAAGAACATCTATTTTTAATAAAAACGACACGTAAATAAAAACAAAGAAACTACATATATGGAAAGAGTTGGGCAACAAGCAAGCACAATACCGTCGATATGTCTGCTTCCGGTAAATGACATTGAAATGAAGGACATTTGGAATTTCACTTTAGTGTTTGAAGCATTCACATGTTCCTCTAAGCTTCTGGCATTGTAATTTCCTTTTGATAATGACAAAACAAATAAAATCTTTATGACATTTATCATATCTATTTTTTGAGTTAGCTAGCTGCTATAAGGATATTTTAGATATTTAACTTTTTCTTTTATGTTGCAACTGTTTTGTACATACTACTTATATATAAGAAAATAATTTATCACGACCCAAAAATAGATGTAATGACACTTGTCTATTCCCACTAAGACAAGTCAACCTCAATCCAACGAAACGAAAGAAATATGGAAAGTAAAAGAAGAACAACAAAATAGGTGCAAACTTAGTCATTCTAATATAACCCCAAAACCTGGTTTCACGTGTACAAGCCACTAATACATAAAGTGTGAAAATGAAAAATAAGTACAAGTCTCAATGTCTTTGATTCTTAAGTAAAACAAAGCATCCCATAAAGAAAAAAAAGAGTCTGTTGGGATGACAAACAACTATCTCTCAAAGACCTTCAAAAAGCCTCAGGCATAAAAGAAGAGCAACCACACAAAATCGGGCTCGGAACCTACACAAGTGTAGAAGCAAGGAGTGAGTTCCAAACAACACATACCCAACAAGCAACCTGATAAGCAAAACAAAACTAGCTAGAAACGAGCACCCCTTTCATCCCAACCGAGCCTCCTCAAACTACAACCTGCATAAAGATCAGCCCAACCTAACAATTCATAATACACAATTCACAAGTTCTCATGATCATAGTCCAGTAGTCACAATTCAACAACCCTTAAGTAACAAGTAAGACAATCACAAGTGTCACATAGATCAATCACAAGTATCAAATTCATCAAAGTACAATCATAAAGCACACTAAACACAAATCCACAGACTTATCATGTAAAATATCAATTGAAACTCATGGGAACCGCCCATAGTTCATGAACTCACGTGGCAATGACCTTGCATCAATAACACTTGTCGGCAATGATCTTGGCATCAATAACACTCGGATTTAATGACCTTGACATCAATATCACTCACAGAAAATGACCTCGGCATCAATAACAATCACCGGCAATGACCTCGGCATCGATAACACTCATCGAAAATGATCTCGATATCAATAACACTCGTCGACAATGACCTCGATATCAATAACACTCGCCGGCAATGACCTCGACATCAATATACTCACCGACAATGACCTCAACATCAATAACCATCACAACTCTCATCACGGTGCTCAAAAATCAATGTAAGTAATCAATTTCACACCACAAGGAAGAGACAATAACTTAAGCTAATCATGTCCACAATAATGCCATCAAAGCATTTCATCAATCATCACAATAGAGTTCTCAACAAGACAATTTCAAAAGGTATTAATACAAACACATTACCTTTTCAATAATCCCCTTTTTATTCATTAAAATTAATCAAATGGAATTATTAAACCCAACACCTCGTTCCCATTTCTCCCCAACACACAAATGAAGGGAAAATGCACTATTCTACTAATTTTACAAGGTTTAGGAGATCAGTTAGCTAAATTTCAATCAAATTCCATCCAAGACTTGAGATTTCCCTTTACGAACAATGTTTAGAGCAACAAAATCTAAGTCAATCAAGTAATTACAATAAGAATCCGAAATTAACAACACCCAAATCAAACACTTTGGAAAATGGGTCAAAACAACTCAAAAACTCAATTTAAAAAATGAGGTTTGAATCCAAAAATCATTACTTGAAAACATTATCCAAGGTATTTGAAACTCAATGGTGAAAATTATTTCGAAAAAGGATTAAAAAAATCAGTCCATAATCACCATTTTACCAAATTCTTGGGTTCTTGAAGAAAACCCTAATTAATCATTTCAAAACCTTGATTTGAACATTTAATTTCATAAATAATAATGAGTAAATGAATATTTAAGATTAGGAATCGGTACCCAAATATTTCTTCTCAAAAACCTTGTTCAAATTGCCACACATAAGCTTCTAAAACTAAAAAATGGAGAAATGAGGTTGAAACTCCGACTTCTAGAAGATATTTTGTTTGGGGGTTCTCCGGGGACATGGACCCTTGCCCGCGAATGTGAACTTCAATGAACAAGCCTTCGATGAACGTGACAGAGCTCTCGCAAATGTGGTGGTCAATAGATAAACCCTCCGTGAATGCGGTCGAGTCTCCGTGAATGTGGGGTCCCTAATCTTGCCTGTCACGCCCCAAGCCTACACCCCGGACGTGGCTGGCACTCGAGAACCATTGCTGGCCCCAAGCGAACCCTTGGCCTGACTTACTTACTCAGCGGAAGACTTAAACACAAGAAGTATCACTCATGCAATAACTTTAAGAAATAAAAATCTTAGCCAAAATGGCAACCAAAGTCTTAAACATATACAACTGAAATGAATAAGATTAGAGAACTAAAACTATATGTCTATGAAGCTTTTAAAACAAAGAGGGATGTTGGGATAGGACCCCCAATCATCCTAACAACTGAAAACTAGAAAACAACTGATAAAAAGAGTCCTCCGGAAAGCAAGGAGGCTCACCAACTTACTCTGAGTGATGAACGTGATCAATGAGGCGCTGGATGCTGATCCTGTTACCTGTGTCTGCATCATAATAAGATGCATGCCAACTGACATCAATACATTGAATGTACGAGTATGCGAGTTGGAATGCTAAACATAACATAGTCTTGAAAAGATTCTGAAAGAAACACTTACCTTAGATCTTCTCAACTCATGAATAACTCAACTCATAATAAAGCAATAAGACACATGCAATATATGAAAAGCTTTATAAAATGGTAAAAGCAACTTAGTTCGTTAAAGAAAAATGCAATAACAAACTCAATTTTTCTCATATAACAAAGTAATATAGTTTATGTGGGAGATCCTCTAACCGACAACCACCACTATGAGCCTAAGTGATGGTACATCGTTTTACCTCACGCTGCCAAGGACCGTCATATACCTTGCCGGGGGTATAGAACCTAACTCACTAAGTGGATCCACTAGTCTATGCTAAAAGCATCTTAAGGAGTCATCTAAAAAGTATGATCCTTTACTACCCATGATGGCTACATGGTTTATGGAGACTTAAGTTAATATGAACTCGCATCCCCATATCGGTGCTCAATACTAGTCCCAAAATATACTTAGCTCATATGATTTAAAATCAAAACTTCTTTCTTTTGTTTGAGATAATTACTCAAAACTTTAGCTTAAAAACTCTCTTGGAAATTGATGTTTCCCTTTCTTATTCAAATGTGAAAACATTTAAAACTCTTGGGAATACTTAGTTCCTTTTTAGCTTTTTGAGACATGAACTCAACTCTTTACTCTTTGCTTAACTTGAAACTTAAGTCTTAAAACAAGGTTAAAACGTTTGTTAAAGACTTTTGAAAATTTTAAAAACTTTGATTTGACTTGCTTCTTAACTTCTAGACTTGATTCTTAACTTCTCTTGACTTTGATCCTAACTTTCCTTGAATTAGATTATGGATTCAAGGTTCATGATCTCATGTTTATGGATGATTTCATGATGTTTATATGTACCTTAGAGTGTTGGAATCAACTAGAAAACATAGGTACATTGCTAAGAACAAGTACTAAAAGGTGGGGATCTAATAGGGAGAACTGGCGTCCCTGGCGCTCTGAGAGGCGCGGGGTGCCAGCCCTTAAACTTCAGAGAACATGTTGGGCAATTTGGCTGGCGCATCGCCCCAAGAGGTAAACTTCAGAGACCCTTTTGGGGGGCGCTGGCTGGCGCAACTCCCCACCCCTTTCCCCAGGTGTTTGACGACTTTTCTTGCTCGTTTTTCACCTCTAAACCCTCTAAACTTCAATGGTTCTTTCCCCAAACACTTAGAATCAATAATACCCTCAATATACAATAGATTTAACTCGAAATTACACCCGGAAACATGAATCAAATCATCAAGAAACTTTAACAACACAACCCACAAGAATTCAACGAAACTTTCAACAATGTTCATCAAGAACTCAATTTCTAAACTTTCGAAGACTTAAATTCGCTGAATTGAATCTTGGTTGGTGCGTGGGAGAACTAACCCAACTCTTTACTCTTTTCTCCAAGCCCTAGCGTGAACTTTAACTGTTCTATACTGACCAAAATCTGGTTTTACCCCAATTAATTTCCTAAAAATGAATTAGAATAATTAGGTAAGGAAAAGACTAAATTACCCTTCCAAAATCCGGATTAGACTTTCGTTAATCCAACAGCCCAATTTCCGAAGGGAATAACTTACTCATACGAACTCGAAATCGTGCAAACTTAGCGGCGTTGGAAAGATCATTCCAAGAGCTTTCCAACGATATCTGGAAGTACACCTAAATCATGCTGAGCTAGGAGTTATGGATGTTTGAAGTTGACCAAAACTCAACTTTTCCTAACTTAAACAAATTTCCAGATTTTCATTCTTTCCAAAAATGACTATTTCCAATTATTGGCTTCTTCCTAGTTATTTCAAATTGCGAGATGTTACATTTCCATTCACAAACGCGACCACCAGCTCCGCGAACGCGAAGTTTTGGGCATCAGTAATCCAAACTAGAAAAGTCAACCAAACTCAAATTCATTGAAGGGACCCTCGGGATTCATGCGGAACCTTGTACATACAAACAAAATATGTAAATTTACCAAACTCGACATTCAGGAACTAATGAAACCATAGAAACATGAATTCGAAATTTGCTTAATCCAAAACTCGTGAAAATCACAAGAAATGAACATAATGCCTAAAAAGGTCAAAACATGCTCGGGACCTCTAAAAATTCAACCAAGCCCTCATGTAGGCCTAAACTCATCCCTTGAATCCAATGGAAGTTTCGGAATTCCCATCCGAGCATTCGAACACTGAATGTTGATCAAAGTCAACCGAAAGGCTAAAATTTCACAAACTTCCAACTTAGGACCTCAAAGCCTAAAGACTCTGAATCTAAAACCGACATCTCATTAACCAATTTCCACATTTTAGGACTTATGGAATCAACAAAATTTCATTCCGACACTCAAAACTCCAAAGAAAACCAAAAATCACTATTTAATAACCTTAGCCTTTCAAACTTAAAACTTAGAAAGACCACCAATTTTACTCTAAGTTTGAAGCCAACTTTTAAAACTCAAACATAAAAGACTAGGGGTCAAGATCGGGAGGGGCAAAATGGTAAATTACAAAAAATAAACACCAGGCCATTACATTATAAACTATTAAAACTATGTTCATCCTTGAACATAAATCAAGAGAAATTACCTGAAGCTTCAAAAAATTGAGGGTATCTGGCATGCATATGTGACTCCGTATCCCAAGTCACTTCACCAATTGAATGGTTATTCCATTGAACCTTCAGTGAAGAAATCTCCTTGGTCTTAAGCTTCCGAACCTGCCTATCCAAGATGGTTATAGGCTCTTTCTCAAAAAAAAAATCTGGACCCAAAATAACTGAATCAAGAGAAAGTACATGGGAGTCATCCAGAACATAATTTCGAAGCATGGACACATAAAACACGGGATGCACGACTGACAAGCTAGGTTGCAAGGCCAACTTATAGGCCACCTCTCCCATTTGACTCAAGATCTCAAAAGGTCTAATGAATCTAGGGATATGCTTGCCTTTCTTTCTGAACCTCATCGTACCGTTCATGGGTAACAGTCGGAGCCAAATATGATGACCCTCCATAAACTCTAAGGTTGAGACTCTTCGGTTTGCATAACTCTTCTATCGACTTTTGGCTATCCATAGTCTATCAAGAAATCATACAGACCTTCTCCATAGAATCTCTAAGCAAGTTTGTATCCAAAGAGTCCATCTCAGCTAATTCAAACCATCCGATCGGAGATCTACACCGTCTGTCATACAATGCCTCAAATGGGGCCATCTGAATACTAGAATGGTAACTGTTGTTGTAGGAAAACTCAGCTAAAGGAAAATGTTAATGCCATCTAGCACAAAAATCAATCACATAAGCTCAAAGAATGTGCTCCAACACCTAATCGTTCACTCGGAATAGCCATCAGTATGAGGGTGGAATGTTGTACTCATATCTAACCGAGTACCCAAACCATATTGTAGAGCCTTCCAAAAATGGGAAGTGAACAAGAAACCTCAATCAAAGACAATGGAAATAGGGACTTTGTGTAGTCGCACAATCTAACTGATATAGAGCTGGGCTAACTTCTCCACTGTATACTTCACCTGAATAGGAATGAAGTTGACAGACTTCTCCACATCCAAAACAAGACCTCAACACAAATAATTGTTGTGACGGACTAGATGAGCTACCATGGCCACCTCAACTAGAACTATAGAGCCCTCAAGATGTTTGCCTGTTCTCAGCTGTTGGTATCGATGCATGATCAGGCCCACGATGCTAAAATGAGCTACCACCTTTATCATAACCCCTGTCTCCAAATGAGGTGCCAGGAAACTCACCGGATGATCGGACCTACTTGGGGTCCTATAACACCTCAGAAGTTGGAAAGTCGAGTTGGAAAGAAAAGTTGCAGAAAATTTACTGATGTAGTGATCTACGAGTTCCGTTTACGGACCGTAGGAAGTCCTAGGGGCTGTAGGATGGAAGTCACAGACCTGGGTGTAAGTTTTTGAAATTTCATGTCTCTGATGTTGGATTTGCAGCTTGACAAGATGAGTCGTAGGTTGTTTGACGGATCGTAGAAACACCCATAGAAGTGATTCAGACTTTGTAAAATCT
The DNA here is from genome assembly GCA_036250505.1 of Solanum acaule. Taxonomy (NCBI): domain Eukaryota; kingdom Viridiplantae; phylum Streptophyta; class Magnoliopsida; order Solanales; family Solanaceae; genus Solanum; species Solanum acaule. The sequence continues at coordinate 13,239 of JAJOOR010007424.1, read as the reverse complement.
TGGGTTAGAAGTTGAGGTCTACGGATGGGGTCTATGGACCGTAGGAATTTTGACGGTCTGTAGAAGATTGATAAAGTTACTCTCAGCAAAAGTCTTGATAAAGTCATGAGACAGTAGAGAGGCTTGAGAAAACCTTGTGAGTGAGCTTAAGTGTTTAGATTTGAAAGAATGCACTCTTGTTCATATGAATCGTGCATTCAAGCTAAAAGTGAGATGTACTCCCCAACTCTCTTCTCTAAGTCTTGTTTTAGGTGATACCCTTTGAAAGAGGATTATGTTTTAGAGCTTGGGTAGTGTTTCACCCGAAAAGATAGTATGAGTTACAATGTTATAAGCACTAGTAGTAAAAGTGCCCAAAGCTAGAAGAATACATGTAGAAGTATTGTAATCTAAGAAAGGGAGATAGTGATGAGACAAATTATGTTATTGCAGTTATGCACCCAATAAGTTATTAATAAGGAGTTTTCCCTTATGGGTAGACTAAGAAGTGATGAGTTTGTGTAGATTTTAATATAAGGTAGAGTAAGAGTTACTAGTATGGATGAGTTAGAGTATACTTTAACCAGAAGGGAGTTTATGTCAATGTAACATTGTGACAGTGAATGCCAAGTATAGGTGTTGAATAAAAGAGCATATTATTCATGAGGTGATAGATCTAAGCTAGGCTTATGATTTTTTTGGACAGTGATGATGTTCATAGGGTTATAGAACTAATTTGGCAATGATGTATATTGGATGGGTAAATAGTACTTAAGTTGTGAAAGGAAACATGACGGTAAACTGTAAGTATATAGATTGAGGAATAAAGATTTACTACTTGTCATGAGGTCTTAGTGAGTGAGTGTTTCTTAATTTAATCTAGTAGTGTTAAGTTAGTATAGTATGTGAGCAATTATATTGATATCCGTGCTTAGTACTAGACACTAAGCTTAATTTGAGATGAGTGTCGTGATAAAAAAAGGATTGGCAACATGAGGGGGAGGATGTTAATTTTGAGATCTGATCTGGTGGATTTGACATAGAGTAAGTGAGGAATTTAGATGTTAGTTGCAATGAGTGCGAGTGGTACAAGTGTGGGATTCTAACTTTTAGATGAGAGCAATAAAGTGCAGCTAAGTCATTAGAGTAACAATAGCATTAAGAGGTGTACCCGAGATCATATGTAGTCAGACGAGGTTCCAGTTAAGTTTATGATTTTTCATGTGTGCCTACATAGTATATTTGGGTTGTTTTCTCATATGGAATAGGCTGATGTAAGATTTTTTTCCCTTAAGAGTTAGATTAAGTAGCTTGATAAGTTAATGTAGGTAACAATTATAGAAAGTCTTTTATAAAAGCCGAAAGAAGTTACAAAAAGTATCTCAGAAAGACACCTTTGAAGAAAGCTTAGTGCATGCGTTTGGAGAGTTTAGTAGCAATGAGAGTATCATTTTTCTGAGTACTAGAGAAAAACAAATATAGACTAGTTTAGAGATGATGGAATAGATCCATAGCTTTTAAGTGACGGCTTTAAATCTAAGGGGGAGATGATAAGATGAGAAATCAAGTTAAGTGTTGAAAATCAAATAGTGATGTGTTCAGAAAGATTTAGAGTGATAAACCAATTCATTCGTACTCTAGCATATTCCTCAAAGTTCAGTCATTACAACATCCATTTGATGCTGATTAACGTTTCAAGCACACTTCATCCAATTCTAGGTGCAAACGATCGTTAAGACTTAGAGCAAGGATTCAAGAGTAGAAAAACTACGATTTTCAAGCGTTCTTCGAATTTCATCGATTTCACCAAGAACTTTGTTCTTTCCAGGTATGTAAGACTGTCATAATGTTGGACTAATTCATCCTCACGCCCTACATCTATTTTAAATCAGTAAAAGAGTAACATAGGGTTCTACCCTTAGATTTGAGTATTCTTGAGATGAGTTGATGTTGAGTTTTGAGTTTTTGAGTTTCTGTTTTTTTTTTAAATTCTATTCCTAATTATTGAATTGCTATATGTTGTGCATTAAGATTCTGGAGTTGATTCGTTTATGTCTATATTTCAAACTGAACCTTATTAATTGAGTGCTCTTGAGATGATTAGTATCGTTGAGTTCTTATTATTAAGTTGTTCTATATTGTCATTGAGATCCTTGAGTTGAGTTGTTCATATCAATATTTTAGCATGAACACTATTTTTAGTTATAAATTTTGAGAATCTTTTAAAGAAAACATTTTTGTTTTAAATTGAGTTTTTTGAGAAAGTAAAGAGGAGTTTAAGAAAGAGTTTTAACCAAGATTTGAGCAATAGTATAAGGAAACTAAGTATTTCCCAAATGTTTCATTTTTATATGAAGAAGGAGAGTATTATTTTGAGAAATGTAAAATAGTTTTCAGAAAGATTGAGTATAAAACAGTTACCTCTTAAAGAGGCCCTTTTGAGTAATTATCTAAACCCAGAGAAAGTATTTTTTTACATTGAGCAAATAGAAACCTTGTTTTCTAAATAAGCAACGAGTTCAGAGATATTTCAGAGCAATTACCTTTTTTAAGAGAATAGTTTGAGAATCTCAAACCAGAGAAAGAATATGTTTAATACATTTGAGCATGAGTATATATATTATTGGGAGCAGTGTTGAGAACCGATATGGGGATAAGTTGAGACAACTCAAAATCCTCATAAACCATGTCTTGCCAACATGGATATAGGATCATACTTTTTAGATGAATCTGTATTTCATAGTGGATCCACTTAGTTGAGAGGTTCTATACCCCGACAAGGTATATGAAAGTTCTGACAGCTTGAGCGAGATGTTGTATCATCACATAGCTCATAGTGATGGTTATCGGTTAAATAATCTCTCAAATAAGAGTAATGAGTATTTTATTTTATTTTTATATACATCCTTGAGTTAACAACTTTTATTTATGAAGCTTTAAATATTTCCACCTCTTATTATGGCATTGTATTGAGTTGAGGTGAGGTGAGTATTCTTCTAGCCTTATCAGTTCAGTTATTTATTCATTCAGCTTTATTATATACTCATGCATTCAATGTACTTATGTCATTCAACCTTAATCTTTTTATGATGCAAATACAGGTGTTCAAGATCATCAACAAATGCTTCGTTGAGATCACTTTGCACTCTAGTTAGCTTTTGGTGAGTCTCCTTGCATTTTGGACGACTCCACTTTTATTTTCAGTTTAGTCATTTTAGGGTGTCACGAGTCTTGTCCTGACATCCATGTTAAACTATAAAGGCTTCACATATAGATAGAGTTGAGGAGTCTCTCATTATTTACTTTTCCTTGAGATGTTTTGCAAACTGTTATTATTGTATTAAGTATTTTTTTTAGATAGTAAGGGTTGAGGATTTTACAATTTTAATGATTTACTTCTTTTTAAGCCTTTAAATGCTTAAGTTAGTCTTCCACTTGTAGTCAGTTAGGAGGAGGATTCACTTGGGGGCTAACATTGGTTCTCTAGTGTTGGCCACGTCTAGGGTGTAGGCATAGATCGTGACAAACTCACATGCATCCTGACTCTCTGTACCATGGAACACTAGAGGCTTCGACTTAAGAAACGTAGTCAACATCTCATGTTCTTCTCCTATCATCACAGGCCCAGTAATGGACAGAAGAACTCATTTGTACTAGAAACCTTATCCATCCTGGGTCGTAGTAGCAATAGGTTGAGTACCTCAAACCTGAGTAATCGACATTACGAGACTGACTCCAGTTACTGCCAACCCATTTAAGAATTCTAGTATTTGTTGAACAACCTCATAATCCATAGGAGGAAGATATGTACCCTCAACTTTGCTTCCATCTCTAGCTTAACATCATCTTCTACCTCTATGTCAACCTTTTCCTCAACATGGTTCTGCAGTGGGGAAGGGATCACTTGCCTTGGTCCAACTCATGTCTGAGCTTTACTCCTGGTGGGTATTGCTTTTCCTCTACCCCTACCCCTACCCCTACCCCTACCCCTTCCCCTGCCTCTGCCACCTACACGAACTTCTGGCTCCTCTGTTGGAGATACTACCATGGCACTTTTGCGTCTTGTATCAACCATCTACATACATAAGAGTGAATGATTTGTGTCTTCGATCAACTATCTACATACATAAGAGTGAATGATTTAGATACTAATTTAGATCACCAAATACCAATTGGAACCACGTTATAGTACGGAGGAAGTGTAACATCTTGCAATTTGAAATAACTAGGAAGAAGCTTATAATTGGAAATATCATTTTTGGAAAGAATGAAAATCTGGAAAATTTGTTTAAGTTAGGAAAAGTGAGTTTTTGGTCAACTTCAAACGGCCATAACTTCCAGCTCAGGACGAGTTAGGAGCACTTCCAGATATGGTAGGAAAGAACTTGGAATGATCTTTCTAACGCCGCCAAGTTTGCACTATTCCGATTTTGTATGAGTGAGATACTCCCATTGGAAGTTGGGTTGTTCAAATAAGGAAATGTCCAATCTGGATTTTTGAAGGGTATTTCAGTCTTTTCCTTATCCAATTAATTAAATTCATTTTAGTGAATTAATTAAGGATCTAAACTGAACTTGGTTAGTTTTACGTTTTTGGAAAAGAGTTAGGGTTTTAGAGAAGAGGAAAGAAGAGGAGAAAATAGAAGGAGAAGTAAGGAAATCGTCAAGTTCGTTAAGTTCGTCGAGTTCAGCTTGTGGATTTCATCGGGGGTGATCCCTACAAGGTATGTGAGATCACATAGCATTGGGTTAGTTCATCCACGCGCCAAGCATGTTTAATTCAGAGTATTTTCATCTTAAAAAGATTGAGAATTTGATGTTCTTGATAGTTGTTCTTGAATTGATTTCGTTCTTGAATATAAGTTGGGATTAAGGAGTTTCTTGATGTTAAAGTGTTGTTTCCTTGAGTTCTTTGGGTTAGAGTTTGTGTATATGATTTGGGTACATGAATCTAAAGTAAATTTGAGAAAAAGAATCGGATTAAAACGATTTAGGATCAGAAAACGAGATCAAAAATTCGTCAGAATCACATGTGGAGGGCCAGGAGCGTCGCGCCCCCATAGCGCCAGGAAGGCTGGGGCGGCATGCCGGAAATGAGCCTCAGTAAGTTGGGGGCTGCGCGGTGCTCCCGGGATGCGCCCAAATCATTGTTTTTCACTAGTTTTCGTTGTTTAGCCTATTTAAGTCCTTCTAAAGTGTACTAACACTTTCCATTGATTCTAACTACTCTAAATGACTTCTAAACACCTAGAAATCATCCAGAAACATGAATCATAACATTGAATCCATAAATTCAAATTCAAGGAAAGTCAAGAGCCAAGTCTAGGAAGTTCTTAGAGTATTTTCAAGAAGTCTTTTCCAAATGTTTTAACTTTGTTTAAAGACTTAAATTTCAAGTTGAGTAAAGAGTAAAGTTTGAAGTCCATTTCTTCAAAAGTATATGGGGACTATGTATTCCCAAAGGGTTTAAAATGTTTTCACATTTAAACAAGAAAGGAAATCCCGATTTTCAAAGGGCCTTCGGGCTAGTTTTCAGAAAAGAGTAATCGCTTTCTAAATGAAGCAAGAGGGGAAACTTTGATTTCCAAGATAGCCTTTGAGCTAAGTTTTTGAGCACTAATCTCAAATCACTAAAAGAAGTATTTTTTTAAACATAAAGAGCTAGTATATTTTGGGCGTAGTATTGAGCACCGATATGGAGATGAGCTTGAGTTCAGATAACTCACGTCTCCATAAACCATGTAGCCATCATGGGTAGAAAAGGGTCATACTTTTTAGATGAATCCTTCTCGCATAGACTAGTAGATCCACTTAGTAGTTCAGGTGCTATACATGTGGCAAGGTATAGGATGCGCTGGCAGCGTGAGGGAGATCGTTGTATCACCAAAATAGCTCTTATATGATGGTTGTCGGTTAGAGAAACTCCCACAACAGTACTTTGTATTTTTATATACATAAGTTTATTTGTATCTTTGCATACGCACAGAGTTGACGTCATGTTTTAAACAGCTTTTCTTTATATTGCACTTGTTTTAAACTGCTTTATATTGAAATAAGTTCAGTTATGTTGAGTTGAGTTGAGCCAGGTAAGTTCTTCAGTTCATTTTAGATTCTTTTCAAGCCTATGTTGTTTTAGCATCCCAACTCGCATACTTGTACATTCAATGTACTGATGTCAGTTGGCCTGCATCGTAAATTTCAAGTTGAGTAAAGAGTAAAGTTTGAAGTCCATCTCTTCAAAAGTATATGGGGACTATGTATTCCCAAAGGGTTTAAAATGTTTTCACATGTAAGCAAGAAAGGAAACCCCGATTTCCAAAGGGCCTTCGGGCTAGTTTTCAGAAAAGAGTAATCGCTTTCTAAATGAAGCAAGAGGGGAAACTTTGATTTCCAAGATAGCCTTTGAGCTATGTTTTTGAGCACTAATCTCAAATCACTAAAAGAAGTATGTTTTTAAACATAAAGAGCTAGTATATTTTGGGAGTAGTATTGAGCACCGATATAGGGATAAGCTTGAGTTCAGATAACTTACGTCTCCATAAACCATGTAGCCATCATGGGTAGAAAAGGGTCATACTTTTTAGATGAATCCTTTTCGCATAGACTAGTGGATCCACTTAGTAGTTCAGGTGCTATACATGTGGCAAGGTATAGGATGCGCTGGCAGCGTGAGGGAGATCATTGTATCATCACAATAGCTCTTATGTGATGGTTGTCGGTTAGAGAAAATCACACAACAGTACTTTGTATTTTTATATACATCAGTTTATTTGTATTTTCACATACATCTCAGAGTTGTTTGTATATTTGCATACACACAGAGTTGACATCATGTTTTAAACAACTTTTCTTTATATTGCACTTGTTTTAAACTACTTTATATTGAAATGAGTTCAATTATGTTGAGTTGAGTTGAGCCAGGTAAGTTCTTCGGTTCATTTCAGACTCTTTTCAAGCCTATGTTGTTTTAGCATCCCAACTCGCATACTCGTACATTCAATGTACTGATGCAAGTTGCCCTGCATCGTATTATGATAGGATCGGCATCCAGCGTATCGTTGATCCAGTGAGCAGTTCAGAGTCTGTTGGTGAGCCTCTTTGCATTTCAAAGGATCCCTTTTGTTTACTTTCAGTATTAGATAGTTCATTAGGATGTCATGGTACTGTCCCGACATCTATCTCAATTGTTTTAGAGGCTTCATAGATAGTCAGTAGATGTTAGTTCATTTGTCAGCATTTTGTTGTTGACTTATGTTCAGATTTAAGTTGCCATTTTGGCTAAGTTAAATGTTTATTTTCAAAACATTATTAGTTCAGTTTGAGACAGTTAAGTTATTTAGCATTTGAATTCCTTTATTATTGCATATAATCTTCCGCTGAGTAAGCCAGGCCAAGGGTTCGCTTGGGGCTAGCAATGGTTCTCCAGTGCCAGTCCCGCCCAGGTTGTGTCTCGTAAATCATTAAAAATGATACTAGGACATGAAATTACAAGAAAGGGTGGTAAGAAGAAGATTACCTTAATAAAAATTCTTAAAATATGATGTTGAAAAAGCACCCTCTTTGTAGCAACAACGAACAAAGCTTAAATAAATAAGAAAACTATACCATAATGATGAGCTTGCAACATAGAGAAATTTTCTTTAAACTTTTGAGTTAAGAAACTTAACATCTAAGGAGTATTTGGAAGCTTTTATTATGAGATTTTTGGGTTTTCATCAAATTCTTATGGAAAAACTATGAAGAAGGTGGTATTTTATAAAGACCACCGATTTAGGGGCAAGGGAGACCCATATCGAGGTGTCTGGTTGTGTTGTCTCTCAAAAACATAAATATCTCTATATTTTGAAGTTGTATGGCAAACAATTAAGAGAGTTTGAACTAGACTTTTAGACCTTCAATTCGTTAGGTAATGGACGTTCTAACTTTTTGTATATTGTGAGAAAATTGTTGAGAAATTTTTCCCAAGTTTTTAAAGTACTTTTTAACAATTTCATGTTGCTCAACATTATACAAAGTTATATCAAAAGTAATCACTACTAGGTTGAAATTTATTCATGGAGAGTTTTGTAGATCCTACCGAATTAACATTTGTACCAGGAAGGGCTTTTGAATGACAATGTGATACTGAGTCATGAAATGTGAAAGGATCTGAGAGACATGGGATCTCTAAAAGGTGTGTGGTTAAAATTGACATGAAAAAAACATATGATTCTCTTGAATGTACATTTTTGGAGAAGATATTGGAGGGACTCAAAATTCCAAGTAGAGTCATTAAGTGGATAATGCAATGTATTACAATAGTCACATACTCCATTCAGATCAATAGACACAGTACAACACTATTCAAAGCAAGGAGAGTGATAAGATAAGGGGATCCAATGTCCCCCTATTTATTTGTATTAGCAATCAACTACTTGACAAGAACTTTTAAGAGTTTTGCAGACAGATCCTAACTTCCATTACCACCTTAGATGTAAAGTCAACAAATAGTGCAATTGAATTTCGTTGATGTTCTGCAGATGAGATATAAGATTAGTGAAGAGTATGTATAGTTTTTTACGAAATTTTCTCAGACTTCAGGTCTGGTTGCAAATATAAAGAAAAGTAATGTTTACTTTGATGGAGTTCAGCAAGAGCTCAGACAAAATATACTAGAAGAACTACAATTTGTCAAGCGGGCACTGTCATTCAGATACCTTGGAGTCCCTTAAGTACTAAAAGGGTATCCTTAGTTCAGTGCAAACCATTATTGGAGAATATGCTAGGTAGAATCACAAGATGGACCACCAAATTCTTATCATATGAAGGAAAAACTCAACTCATCAAGAGTGTATTGTATGCTATCCAAATGTTCTTGTCCCAAATACTTTCCTTACCTAAGAACATTATTCAAACTCTGGAGGCTATGTGTAGGAGATTCATATAGACTGGAAATATTGAGACTTCAATGAAGACTTTGATTGCATGGGATAAGCTCTATAGTCTCAAGTCAAATGGAGTATTGCACTTTCTTACAATATATACATGGAATAAGGCTGCAATTGGGAAGTTGTTATGGAATTTATACGAGACTAAAGACAAGTTATGAGTTGCTTGGATACACAACTATTATGGGAAGAATGGTGTGTGAAACATACAAGCAAAGCAGACTTCTGGGGTAGTTCAAAGAATCCTAAAAGTTGTTTAACATCTCCAACAGGTTTGTTTTACTAAAGCATGTATAAAAAACATGGAAAAAAAATACTCCATTGGCAAAGAGTATATGCAGATGAGGGGTACAGTGGAGTAGGCAAAATGGAGATCACTGGTCGGGACAAATATGAGAGCTCCTAAATGGTTGTTTATCATGTACCTAGCAGTAAATAGAAGGTTTGAGACTAAAGATAAACTGGCTAAATGGGGTGTGATATAGTCCCCTATACGCCCTCTATGTCAGCTGCTGAATGAGGACCTCAACCATCTATTCTTTCAATGTTCATATACTACATAAATGTGGAAGAAAATACTTGGCAAGGAATCAACAGAAGCACAATGCACTAGATAACTGAAGTTCAATGGGCAATTAAGTATATGAAGGGGAATGGCAGCACAACCCTCGTTTACAAATTAGCAAGTTCACTTTATTACTTATGGCTAGAGCGCAATAGTAGGAAATTCACACAGAAGAAGCAGCTATCAAGCACAATTGTTGGGCATATCATTCAGGATACACATGGAAGAGGGAGTAGATATCCTAAATTAGCTACTAGGTTACATGCTTTAAATATGCATGTATCCATAAAGGGTAGCTAGTGAGTTATGTTTCTTGAGGTTAGCAATGAGGGAGCTTATGTCCATACCTACTGAGTTTTCTGAATTGTAACATTCACTTGGTAAATAAATTTTACTTACCGAAAAAACAAAATTTTATGACATTTTATTTTATTGCTATATAAATTTGGGATGTAGAGTAATGTTTTGAAGATAGGGTTGAGTCGAGTGGTAGTATTCATCTCTTATTTCCTTTTGTTTTGTCTCTTTTAAAACTGTTTAGTTGTCATGAAGTCACGTGAATGTCTAAGCCTCTCTCTCCTTAGACTAAAAAAAGACTCTTCTTTTAAGATCAACTTCTCAAACCAATATCTCCCTCTTGATCAATCTATCTCATTCTTCTTGATCACTTTCCCCATGACTCCACCTGATCACATAACTCCTAATTTCCCTTTTGGCCTCAATAATAATAACAACAATGATCTCAACAATTCTCTTGTTACCCCTAATTATCAAGCTTCTTCTTCTCACTCATCCTATAATCACTTTTTCTTCAACTCAACTACCAATCAAACGGCAAGTTTTCATCATCAACATACCCAATACTATATGCAACATGAGCATCAACTTGAGGTACATACAACAAAAGGGTCTCTTTTTTCCCCCTCATGTTTGATCATGTGTTACTTTATCTCAAAAAAAAAAAACTACTATGGTACTACAATTTTTTCCAAGATCACTTGGATTTTGTTGTTTAGGTTCAGAATAAGTTATTAATGTTGAGTGTGTTTTTCGGATGTTTTTGTTTGTGGATTTATAGGTTGATAATGATGGTGGATCGTCATATGATTTAGGGAAGAAAAACAAGGGAGGAAGTGGCCTCAAATTGAGCTTGTGGAAGAGAGAAGACAAGTTAGTCATGTCTTCAGAGATAAAAGACTTGGATCAAGAAAGAAAGAAAAATATCACCAATAATGCTTGCATCAAATTGAAGTTGGGAGATCAAAAGCAACAACCTATACATACTGATTACAGCTCCAACAATATACCTATTAGGGTTTGTACTGATTGTAACACTACTAAGACCCCTCTTTGGAGAAGTGGTCCTAAAGGACCTAAGGTAATCTTTTTTTGTTTTTTACTCCAATTATACATGTCAAATGTATGTGTATTTTTACCCTCCTAAACTTTTACTCTTTTAGAGAGACTTCTTGGTTCAAATTGCTTGAAGTGTTCTAACAACTTAATTAAGCAGTTAGAGAGTACACTTATATTATTTAGTTGTATATATTTTCAAATACAACCTGATTCTTTTTTTGATCCCACAATTGAAGAGTATGATTACCTCATCTAAAAACTTAAACTGTTAGAGAAAGCACATTTTTATAATTTATTATATTCTGACATAAATCTCACTGCCTTTATCTAAAAAGAAGAAGAAAACAAACATGTTTCATAATTTTGGCCTATGAAAAAGGAATCATGCTCACTTGTGTTAAGACGGAGTAACATAATTTTTCTCTAACAACTTAAGCTTCTATCCAGATGAGATAGTCATCGAAAACAGATCTTTTGTTATTTTCATTTTGTTAAAATTCGTACTAAAGTTAAACATATACAAGGACAATTTTTCTTTGGCAATGTTAAAATTCGTACGTACTGAATCTGAAATGATGTTTACAGTCATTGTGTAACGCATGTGGAATCCGACAAAGGAAGGCAAGACGAGCAATGGCAGCAGCAGAAAATGGGAAAACTGATCATCAAACAGCAATGAAGATAAAGGTACAACAACACAAACCAAATATAACAAAAGTTAGAACTAACAATCATGTTACACCCTTCAAGAAAAGGTGCAAATTGGGTCCTTCTTCCTCTGGTACTAATAATGCACCAAAGAAACTTGGTTTTGAAGACTTGTTGATAAACTTGAGCAACCAGTTGGCTTTCCAACAAATTTTCCCACAAGATGAGAAGGAAGCAGCAATCCTCCTAATGGCACTCTCAGGTGGCCTTGTTCATGGCTAATTAGTTAGACTTCTTTCAAGTGAGAGTTTGTGTTTGAGATTATAATAATTACTAGGAAGATTTAATACTTATTAATTATATGAGTGTTAGCAAGAATGAGAGTAAATTGAGTCACGAAATTTATTAATAAGAAATATTAGGATTAATAAATTAAATAGTATGCTTTTGTGTTGTGATGATCGTTTGTAAGATCATATAATTTAATAATATGAATTGGCCATCTTCACTCACTTTTTCATATAATCCCTCCATTGTTTTTTACATGTAATCCGTTATTTTTATATGTCATCATCACTATAAATAGTTCAACCATAATACTCACTCCGTCAATTTTTAATTGTCATAATTTCCTTTTTAGAGTCAAATTATAAGAAATTTGAGTAACATTTTACATGTATTTTTTCATCATATTGATATGCAAAAAATTGCAATTTATAGTACTTTTCGTATAGTTTTTGAATATCTTTTTTTGTTTAAAATATTGAATTAATGTAATCTTAAATAACTTTAAAAATTAGTCAAATTAACTTTCAAATAGCGCAACATGACAAATAAAAGTGGACAGAGGAAGTATTTGTCATTTCATAAAATCAATGCATAAATTACAATATTCTTCCTAGTTTACCCTTGTTGAGTTATTAGTCTTGAAAATATACATTATTTGACCAAATTAATTAATCAAAATAAATTAATTCATATTCATTGATTGAAAAGTTTACTCCAAAAAAATTAAATTAGGATAGAATATATAGTAAACTTACTTAATTTTTAATGCACGTGAAATAAAAAATGGTGACATATAAAATAGGAACGGAGAGAGAATCTAGTTGTGTAAGTATACTACTAGTATTACTCCCTCCGCCCCATTTTATATGAGTCAATTTGATTTGACACGGAGTTTAGGAAAACTTGAAATTTGTGGCTTTAAATAAGCAATATATTTATGTGGTTATAAATCATTTTATTAAGGCGGAATGACCCGGAAGACCCCTGTACTTGGCTCCTTTTGTTAGTTGGACCCTCCTACTCATCACTTTGCCAATCAAACCCTTAAACTCATCAAAACACAATATTTTAAACCCCTCTGACCATTGACCGAGCTTATGTGGCATTAATATTGGTGAGTTGGAAATACGCGTGATTACACGCGCTTAACAGCGAGTTAAAACAATATTTTTCTTTTAAAAAAAAACAATTTAACAAAATTAAAAAAAAAATCATCTTCTTCAACCCTCCTTCACCCACACCCACCCTTTCTTCTTCTCCACCAGCCCTCTCTCCTCTACCCCTCACCACAGCCCTCACCTTTCTTCTTTCTCCAGCCCATTCTTCTTTCTCCACCCCCACATTCCCTCTTCTCCGCCTCTTCTTCTTCTTTTTTTTAATACAAATCAGTAGCCTCAACTTCTTCTAAAATTTTCGTTTTTTAGGTTTGAAAAATATTAGTATCATTCTTTTATTAGATGGTTTCAACGAGGAGAT
>JAJOOR010007423.1:0-43864 GCA_036250505.1 Solanum acaule | reverse complement strand
GAGCGTTTCATTTATTTTATTTTTGTTCCGTTTTTCTCTTAAAAAAGAGTACAAAAGTGACCTTTTTTAAGGTAAGAAAAACAAAAGGTCTTCTTTTGTGGCCTGGGTTAGAGCCCAGACTTGAGCGTTTCATTTATTTTATTTTTGTTCCGTTTTTCTCTTAAAAAAGAGTACAAAAGTGACCTTTTTTAAGGTAAGAAAAACAAAAGGTCTTCTTTTGTGGCCTGGGTTAGAGCCCAGACTTGAGCGTTTCATTTATTTTATTTTTGTTCCGTTTTTCTCTTAAAAAAGAGTACAAAAGTGACCTTTTTTAAGGTAAGAAAAACAAAAGGTCTTCTTTTGTGGCCTGGGTTAGAGCCCAGACTTGAGCGTTTCATTTATTTTATTTTTGTTCCGTTTTTCTCTTAAAAAAGAGTACAAAAGTGACCTTTTTTAAGGTAAGAAAAACAAAAGGTCTTCTTTTGTGGCCTGGGTTAGAGCCCAGACTTGAGCGTTTCATTTATTTTATTTTTGTTCCGTTTTTCTCTTAAAAAAGAGTACAAAAGTGACCTTTTTTAAGGTAAGAAAAACAAAAGGTCTTCTTTTGACTTTTCTTAATTTTAAAAAAGAATAGATTCATAGTTATTTGTCTTTTCCTTTTTGTTTTTTGTCTTCTCCTTCTCCCAAAAACCCTTTACAACTTTACTCTTTACCTTTCTCTCTTCTCAATTTTCATACATATTTGCAAGTTTTAAGAAATTGGAAGCTTTAATCATTGTATATTTCTTCCTCAACCGCCATTGAAGTGTGAAAGGTATTTCTTAATTCTTTTTTTCCTTTAGTTTAATTTTTTCTAATCATGTGTTGAAACACTTGTATATATTAATTTTTATGTTGAAAGCTACTTTATTTATTCGAGTATCGATCAAGTATTTGGTGTATTGTGGATTGACTTTAATAAGTGTGGTCCACTTGACTGCTATTTCAGTTTGGAGTTCAATGAGTTTGGAGAAATATTTTTTTAGAGCACCCAATATAAGTTTGGCGCCTCAAAATCAAAATCAACTACGCCGAGATGAAAATGTCGACCAAATAGAAATACCATCTCACTCTTCCCAAAGGCAAGAATTTGATGTAAATGATTTAAAGGCTGATCCGGCTGAAAGAACTCCAATTTTGAATTATCATCCAAACCTTCGTGATGAGATAAGGAGTGGATACATCATTAAAGGTCCTTGTCAACCTCGAACTCATCAGTTTCCTCAAATTGATTATTTTGGAACACACTGTCGTTTTGTTTCTACGTGGTTTGATGAATATTGTGATTGGTTGGAATACAGTAATAGTGTGGATGCTACTTATTGTGTACCTTGTTATTCAAGTTGGATGATAAAAGTAAGCATGAATATGGGGTTCACTTAAACGCTTCAATCGATGTGGCAAGACTTCTCTTGCATCAAGGTTTTGCATTCCGTGGTCATGACGAGAGCGAATCGTCATTGAACAAGGGTAATTTTCTTGAAGTTTTTTCTTGGTATGCTGCTAGATGTGATGCAATTAAACCTTTTGAGTTAGAAAAAGCTCCAAAAAATATCAAAATGACTTCTCATGACATCCAAAAAGATATTGTGACTACGTGTAAGATTGAAACAGTTAAGACTATAATAGTGACTACTTTGCTTTATTGATTGATGAATATAGAGACGTGTCACGCAAATGACTATTTATCTAAGATATGTTGACAAAATGGGGTTTGTGATGGAGACATTTATTGGACTTGTTCATATTAAAGATACTAGTGTTTTATCTCTAAAGGAAGCAATTGTAGATGTATTTGCTCACTATTCTTTGACTTTATCTAATGTACGTGGGCAATGTTACGATGGGGCAAGCAATATGCAAGGTGAGCTAGGTGGTCTTAAAATGTTGATTAGACAAGAAAGTAGATCGACTCATTTTGTTCATTGTTTTGCTCATCAACTTCAATTGACTCTTGTTGCGGTTTCTAAAAAATGTGTTCAAGTTGTTGAACTTTTATTATTAATTTCAAATATTTTGAATGTGTTGGGAGCTTCTTTTAAACGTGTGGATAATTTTCAAGAATCTCAAAAAAGTATCTTCGAATGGCATTGGATATGGGTGAACTAGAAATGGGTAGAGGGTTGAATCAAGAACTTGGTCTTGTTAAAGCTGGTGATACTCGTTGGGGATCTCACTACAAGTCATTTGGAAACTTTATTAGCAGCTTTGACTCTATTGTTGATGTACTTGATACTCTTGTTGTAAATGCAAGTACTTTGGAAGAAAGAGCAAGCGCATCGGGATTTCTCAGAAGTTGTCAAACGTTTGAGACTATTTTCTTGTTGCATTTGATGACAAATCTTGTAGGATTCACAAATGATCTTAATGTTTCATTACACAAAAAGGAGCAAGATATTGCAAATACCATGATTGTTGTAAAGGTAGCAAAGAGAAGGTTGCAAGCTTTAAGAGATAATGAATGGGATCCTCTCTTAAAAAAAAATATTAGATGAGATTCACTTAAAGAAAAGGTAAAAGCATTTTGTATCAAACATGGTTTTTCATTACCCAATTTTGATGATCCATATGCTAATTCTGGGAGATCACGACGTAAAGTAGTTATTTGTACTACTTTGCACCATTATCGTGTGGATGTGTTTTATAAAATCATTGATTGACAGCTACAAGAACTTAATGACCGTTTCAATGAGGTGACAAGTGATTTTCTTAATGAAGTATCTTGCTTGAATCCAATTGATTCATTTTCTAGTTTTGACATAAAGAAAATAATGAGAATGGATGAATTATATCCTGATTACTTTGATGAGTCCAACATGAGAGCTCTTGAGAATCAACTTGTTAATTACATTATTGATGTTCATGATATTGATGAAAAGGTTCTCCAATTTGGGTGGACTTGAGGAACTTTCAAGAAAGTTGGTTGAGACAAAGAAACATTTAAACTATTCTCTCGTATTTCTTTTAGTGAAGTTTGCTTTGCTACTACCTGTTGCCACTTCTACAGTTGAAAGAGCTTTTTCGGCAATGAAGATTATGGATGATGAATTCTTAGATGGTTGCATAGTGCCTTATGTAGAGGAAAAAGTATTTAAAGATGTTTCTATTGAGTGTATTATGAAAACATTTCAAGAGATGAAGTGTCGTCGAGTGCAATTGTAGTTACCACTTTACATATTTTGGTGTGTATGAAACTATTCGTCAATATATTTGTCCTACTTCATCTTCGTTAGTTTATCCATTGATATTTTGTAAGTTTTTGTTTTAAGAATTTTCATTTTGGATAGTTGGTTAATTTAATATTGAACAAGTAAAGAGTGTGAACAACTTGGAGCACTATGTAGAAATCAATAATTGAGGTATGACTAGTTTGTAGCCAATCTTTATAATCTGACCAACAATTGTTTTATTTTTTTACTTGTCCTAAAGTATGAACGCCCTTAACGAAAATTCTGGCTCCGCCACTGCATCAAACCACGTATAAACAAAACGTGGTTTTCCAAAAAAATCAGTTTGAGGAAACTGATGAGTTCGAGGTTGACAAGGACCTTTAATGATGTATGGCCTCCTTATCTCATCATGAAGGTTTGGATGATAATTCAAAATTGGAGTTCTTTCAGTCATATCAACTTTTAAATCATTTACATCAAATTCTTGTCTTTGGGAAGAGTGAGATGATATTTCTATTTGGTCGACAGTTTCATCTCGGTGTAGTTGATTTTGATTTTGAGGCGCCAAACTTGTTTTGGGTACTCTAAAAAAATATTTCTCTAAATTCATTGAACTCCAAACTGAAATAGCAGTCAAGTGTACCACACTTATTTAAATCAATCCACAATACACCAAATACTTGATTGATACTCGAATAAATAAAGTAGCTTTCAACATAAAAATTAAGATATACAAGTGTTTCAACACATGATTAGAAAAAATTAAACTAAAGGAAAAAAAGAATTAAGAAATACCTTTTCACACTTCAATGGCGGTTGAGGAAGATATATACAATGATTAAAGCTTCCAATTTCTTAAAACTTGCAAATATGTATGAAAATTGAGAAGAGAGAAAGGTAAAGAGTAAAGTTGTAAAGGGTTTTTGGGAGAAGGAGAAGACAAAAAACTAAAAGGAAAAGACAAATAACTATGAATCTATTCTTTTTTAAAATTAAGAAAAGTCAAAAGAACACCTTTTGTTTTTCTTAACTTAAAAAAGGTCACTTTTGTATTCTTTTTTAAGAGAAAAAACGGAACAAAAATAAAATAAATGAAACGCTCAAGCTTGGATTTGGGCTCGAACCCAGGCCACAAAAGCCCAAGTTTTGCATTTTTTAAGAGAAAAATTGGAATAACAAAAAAAATTAAACAAAACTCCTACACTCGAGCTCGAACCCGGAACACTGAGGTGGCTTTGCACAACCTTAACCGCTGGGTTGTCTACCTTTATTGTGTCAAGGGTTTTTCAACAATTAGTATATATCCAAAAATATTGATATTTAGTATATATTTTTTCATCTGATCACCCTCGCCAAGTCATAGCTCCGCCCCTGGTTTATAAAACATTGATTAATACTATGTTTAAGTAGCATGGAGGGAAACATGAGGAGGATAATGAGTCATGTTGAAGTATGTGCCTATCTCATCTAAACTATTAAGCTATTAGAGAGAGTAAACCTTTATTTACTTAATTATGTCTTCACATGCCTCCCCACTTGTGAGTCTATTTCTTTTTCATGGCCTAAGCACGTGAAATTGATAGGGCAAAAAATGTATATAACCAAGCCCAAAGTGTTTATAACTTTTGATAGCCCTAAAAATAATTTTACAAAAATTAGCCATAAAATAATGTGGCCATATCAGATTTATGTTTGTTATTTATATATTATGGATAAATATGTTTGGTTTGTGAACATATTTATTCACACTTAAATTTCAAGTGGTGGGGGTGTATGCTGAATTATAGATGTATAAACAAACCATGTAGGATAGATGTATAAATAATGTTGATATGTATAGTCGTCGCAAATGTTTATGTATAAACTGATGCATGTATAATATATGTACAAATAATACTAATATGTATGGTTGTTGTATAATACATGTATTTTACATGTATAAATTAAATAGAAAATTAATATTGATATAAACAAACCATGTATAATAGATGTATAAATAATGTTGATATGTATAGTCGCTGTAAAATGTAAATGCATGTCTATAAACTGATGCATGTATAATATATGTATAAACAATACTAATATGAATGGTTGTTGTATAACACATGTATTTTATATGTATAAATTGAATAGAAAAGTAATATTGATATTGAGTGATATATACTACCCTGTATAAAGGGATATAGATATAAATAAGATTTGTACCTATCCTTATCCTTATAAACACATGATTAGAATCAAAATCCTACATTTACTCAAACTATTAGTCTGGCTAATAAAAGTAAATAACTCGTGGAAGCTGATTATAATGGGGTATCAAAATAAAGTATGACTATTTAGAGTTTAAAACTTTGATGGGCTGCTATTTGCCTATTTGATTGATAATAGGTGGTAGTGAGACTCGAACCTAGGACATTTGCTTGCTCCGATACTGAGTTTCTTGCAATTAAAGGACTCTTATGATTCTCATGCAGGTAGCTCTTCTAAATGGGATCACAATGGGTGGTGGAGCTGCAATTTCTATACCCGGGACATTCCGTGTTGCGACTGAAAAGACTGTAATATATCTGTCCTTGTGCAATTTTGTTCTTTTAAGTATCTTTAATTTGCTTTAATGTAACCCTATCAAAACTCAAATGGGTGCAATAATTGTGTGAATACTTGGTGCAAATTCTTCACAATAATTGTGTGAATACTTTGTAAATTAGCACAAAGTTTGATGGACCTTTTGGATACTAATGCACATCCATACGTAACATGTACCCATAAATGAATAACATAACTTCTGATGTTCCTTGTTATCTCTACCATTAAATTGACCACATTTTAATATATTAAGTTTGAATAGCATTTGACCGTGTCGTATGCTACCTACTGGGAGTTCCTATGTGACTAGTGATAGATGCTTGACTATTTTAACTCCAGATTGTCATTTTTGTGTTGTTGAACAGTAGCCATCATTCTCAATTTTTCAAAATATTTAAGCAAAATCTTCCTTCTGAGTTCTCACTCAAGGTAAAGAGATTTGGAGTCCCTAACAAGGATATACCTTGACAAAGGAAACAAAAATTTCTAACCTATCTTTTCTTCATAGGATCAAAAGAAGACATGTTCCCTGCAGTCCGCTTTCATTTGTTCACTTTGCCTCTTACTCCTCTCTATAAAATGTCACCTGTCATATAATGAATTGAGGTACCTTATGTTGAGTTTATGCTCAACTATTTTCTTTTTATCTGTAGATAGAAGTTGCAAATCTTATGCCGTAACACCTGTTGGTTTTAACGATGACAATTTTCCTTTGCCCCCCTTTTTATACCAACTTCACTCTCTTTTCTTCAGTTATCTAATTATGGGTTCATCTTTTATATCCACTCCTGTTCACTTGCCATTTTTTGTGCATGCAGTGAAGTTTTGTTCATGATAGGCTTTAACACAAATTTTCCCGGCTTGACCTTTGGACTTCTTCATTCGAACCAGAGTTCTCGGGTTATTGATCCAACTCGTGATTTTTCATATTGATATTCTTTTGTGAAATATTGCGTAAACATGATATTTGCTTGATCTGAAAGTCTAAAGAGGTCTACTAAATTTGGACTGTGGAATAGGTGATAGTTAAAGTGAATGTATTGGGCTTTATCCTTGCAAAAAACACTTAAAGTGGTTCCTTATATAGCTTCCTTTATGGACTTCTGGTTAATTAAAATACTGCTATGATAACTGCAGGTTTTTACCAATCCTGAAACATTGATTGGTTTCCATCCAGATGCTGGTGCATCCTTTTACCTCTCAAACCTACCTGGTTATTTAACTAAAGCTGTGGCAAATTCCAATTGATTGGGCAAGTATAGTCATATTGTTGATGTTATGTAGAGATTCAAATGGTGTTAAATTTATTTAGCAGCTAGTTATCACGAATCAACTCAGTTCCCAAACTGAAAAGCTAATGCTTAAACCGTCTTCTTTGGACATTTTCTAGTAATCTTAGTGGAACCTATGCCACACAGTCAAATCCACATTGGAGTTTCACTTTTCTGTTGGAGAGGTGTGCTTACCCTCAATCAAGGAATAAGGGAATAACGGATTGAGTCATCTTTTTACTGCGTTGTTTCATTTTTGTTGTCAGTTGCTCTCATGAAGCCTTTCTGTGGGAAACACAAGCATGCAAACAAAGCTGTCAGACTTGTCTTACATATGCCTAAGTACATGTTCTGGACATTTTTCCCAACATTATGACTCTTATGTCCGTTTCTTTAAAGAAAAAGAATTGATCAGTCGACATTCCTGAGTACTTGTGTCCTCATCTGAGTCACAATTTTGGACACGAAATATTGAAAAATTGGAGTTAAACAAAAATTGTGTGCGAAAAACAAAAAAGCCTGTGTTGCGAATGTTGAAAGGAGTGAAGGTTGGGATAGCATTCTAGCGATGCTATGCTTGTTGGCACAAAGAAGAGGAGGAGGTAATGAAAGGGGGATGGGGTGGGGTGCTGGTCAAATTTTCACGACCTGATTTCTCAGGTCATGATGACACCTACAAACCCCACCAGTAGGTAAGCCTAACCCTTAGCCAGGAGCCATAAGCAATGTGCTACCAAGCGGAAGTCAAAAACAAGGGGCATAAAGCTTGAAACAAAGCGAAGAAAGGGTAAAATCAGATATGTAATACAAGGAACCATCCCAAGACCTGACATCAGTCAGTAATCGAGCATCTAATCAAAATACAAAATGATTACTGGCTGTCTCTGAATACAACATAAAGACTAAGTCAAGCCAAAACATATGGAAATCGACAACTTCGAACGCCAGGAGCTCACCCTAGTCTCCGAACTCCAAGCTGCTCCACACGACTCCAAATTAACGTGAGAACTCAAACTATGATCTGCAGGGAACAAAAGTGTAGCATGAGTACCAAAAACAGTACTCAGTAAGCATCGGTCGGTCAACTGAGCTCAAAGATAACACAAGTATAAGCAACAAGCAATAAGAAAAGCATAGCACAGATAACTAAACATGAGATAATATGATATACAAACAATAAGGAACAAAAGTAGGACATAATAAATAGGAACCGAGTCAAGAACGTACCTAGAATGCAAGCCAACAACCTAATCACAAGCAACTAAGATACAAAGTCAACTACCCAGGGTCAGGAGGACTAACAACCATAATTCTAAAACCAAAACCTATCAGCTAGTAGACCAATAAGAACAAAGAACAAAATAAAGTCAAACAATAACCTAATTGGACCCCCATAAGCTTAGAAGTTACAAACAACAAACATAACCCAACCGACCCCATAAATGTAGGGTGCAATCAACAAACAAGTATACTGGTGATAGGCATGCAGAGTATGCAGTAGGACCATTGGTAACCATCAGTAACCAAGTGTATAGACCTACCTCCCTGCCGTGCGGGTGAGGTAGGACCCATGCAGCTCCCTCATTCGATCCTATGGTACTCATGGTAAGAGGGGCCAATAAGGGACTGGGGAAGTCCATATTCACTGCCTGAGCCCGAATCCAGGTCTTACAACAAATCAATTACAACAAATCAACTACGTAGAGGATAAGAATAGACCTTGAATTTGGAATAGTAGGAATCAACTTCGTTGTGGTATCAGAGGAATGAGTAACTAAAGCAATGTAGGAAAGGGCATCGACGCCACGGCTAGTCAAGTAAAAACAGAGCACATCCTAGAGCCTTTAATGTCTAAAGTAGATAAGGAGCACATCAATGACGCCTCACAAGTATCAAAATCAGTAAATCCAGTGATCTAGGTGGTACGACTCTCGTTAAAACCAGTTTAGAATAGAATTTGAGTGAAAACAATATTCTTCCATGAATGATAATGATGAACCAATGCATGAGCCGGGACTGTACCACAAAACAAGTGAGAATGAGCAACCAATGCAATGTATGTTGTCACCAACATTCAACCAAGGCACTAGCAATCAAATAAATATAAGTCCAACCAATCACGTTACCAAGGCGGAGAGTACTAACCTGAGATCCAACTGGTCCTCGAACACTGCCTTGGGCCCAATACTATAATCATAGCTCAATACTCAAACAAGCCTACCGCTAATCAACAAATGAAGGAATAAAGAGGAGCTTTCAAATCAATAGCAAAGGGGGAAGAAATAACTCAAGGAACAATGCCTTACCCCAAACCCACCGCTCTAGTCTACGACTGAGCACAACTAAAGCCAATCCATAGCTACCACGAGCCACCAAGGTCTCAAGCACCAACACAGGATGAATAACCCAATACAAGCCCTACAAGGAGCAATTCACAACTACAAGGGCGATAAAACACAATCTAAGACATCTAATGCTCAAAACCTAGTCTAAGGCCACAAGTATCAAACCTAACAAGGATAAATATGATAAGCTATACCACCAATGAGACTACAAGCCTAAACTAAGGAACTCGCCACCCATAATAAACCCAAAGCTCCTACGGAAACAAGAAAAGATAGAATGAACAGGAGGGGAACTAATACCCGGAAAATACAATCCTAAATCACATGCAATTCATACTAAGCATTATCTGAAAAGGCCAATCAAGAAAGTAGACCGAAGCCTACCTTGAAGCCAATCATGCACGCTCCAAATCCACCGCACAAGAGCTAACCGCTTTCGAAATGCCTCTAAAACACTGCAACACTATCAAATTATCGATCACAACGTCAATACGAATGTTTAGACACCAAATTTGCAATAATTGGAGATAGACCCCAAAATTGAGTCAAAATGAGAATGTGGGACCCGCATCGAGAATCCCGAAATTAACTCCGTCAAAAGGTCCTAAATATCTCAAGGAACTTGTACCTCAAAATTAGGCACAATCCGAGATCGGAAATGGGCTAAAACAGCCCATGCAATAAAATCACCATTAAAGTCAAAAATCAAGCTTAGGCAGACCCTTTGGGGGGGGGGGGGAATTACCTCAAAACAATGACTTCCATGCTTCCCCGATCACTCCAACACGTAGCCACATAAAAACTCGAACCAACGCAACTGAAATCAGCTCAATCAAAGCTCTATAGCTCAAGAAGTCGCATTTTGAAAATGGGGAATAAGGTTGAAAATTTGGGATTTAAATAGCAGCAATCTGGTCGCTAAAAGTCAATTCCGGTTGCTAAAAAACCTAAATTTTGGTTGCTAAAAGTCTGCACTAACAACACCAAAATTTGCTATTTTTCAAAGTCTCCAAACGGACCCTTGGGATTCGTTCGGTACCCGATGAAAATAAACTGCATATGCTACCCCACTAAATTTGTCATTTCGGACTCAACGGAACCATCAAAACTTCCATCCAAGGTCGTCTCAATGAAAGTGGATCCCACACTCTAGCTCTTTTTTTAGTCAAAATCCACAAAGGGGCTCAAAATTAGACCGGAAGCCTCGAGATCCGCACAAAGGGTCGTTCTTGACCAAACTCGACATTCCGGAGCTAACCGCACTGAAAGAATTCTCATCCGAGCACCTTTACCAAGAATGTTGACTGAAGTCAAATTTTGGCTTAAGCTTCAAACTTAAAACTCCTAACGGCACAAACTCGCACCAGAAGCCTCAGGGCCCGAACCAACCATGCCTCTAGCCTAAAATGGTCCTTCTGGAGTTGATGAAATTTTCAGAATTGCAATTCAAGGTCGTCTTGCTAAACTTTTCAGAATTGCAATTCAAGCTCGTCTTCCTAAACTGTTGACTTCACTTTTGACCGAAGTCAACTGTTCAAGTTTCAAAGGCTCCAAAACGTGAAAACTTGCTCAAAACACAAATGAATGACCCGACGACCGAACTGTCATCCCAACAAGTCATAAATGACTTGGGGTCGCTATAGGAAAGCTTTAAACACTGAAAAGATCAGAAAATGGAGGAAATGATCTGGAGGGTCATTACACATATGGATAGAAGATAGGGAAAGGAAGGGAGGAGAGCTTGGGTATGATTGGGTTTCTTTAAGGGGTCTTTCATATGAAAAAGACTGTGCTCCACTCTCCAGGTTTTAAGATGTCTCTTGTTATGTTACGTAACTTCTCCACCTTTCTGTGAAATGTCCATGAACTTTTTAATTCCCTCCAATTGTTTTCTCTATCAGTTATTGTTGTCCTCCCAACACACACGCAAGTGTACGTGATCACAAGTAATAAAGTGATTGTCAGACAATCGGGTGTATCGATCCCATAAGGACTTAGTCGCTAACAAAGTAATGATTTAACTATTATAATTATGAGAACAAATGTTGTCCAGTTCAAGAGAGTTGTTTATTCTACTACTCCCTCTATTCCAATTCATGCAACACATTTTGGATTTCGAGATTCAAACAAGTCTATGTTTGACTGTAAATTTTTCATGCATCTTTTAAATATTTTGGATTATCAGTTATTTTGATTTATAGTACTTTTTACGTAATTTACAAATATATAAATTTCATTTCAAAAAAATTAAAGATTCCATGCGTAAATTCCTGGTCAAACTTAAAACTATTTGACTCTCGAAAAATGAAATGTGTCACATAAAATGGGACAGAGGGGGTACTAATTATAACTAAAGCAATTAAGTAAAGTAGATGAATATAATAGGAGTTGTTCACAGAGTTACTAGAGCCTAGGGCTATGGCGCTTGCATAATTTCATCATATCTATTTATCGTTGTTAAGCATGATAAAGATATCTAACGAATTGCTGAGTCATAGGGTTGATAATATGGTCATGGTTGTGAGCTATTGCATAGGGGCGGGGGTTTTACCTTGTGAGAACCCAAAGGGTAGCGGCTGCGGGTTTCCCTTGTCATCAAAAAAAATATATGGTCATGGTCTCTCAAGCCTCTGACCTTCTACCTAGATTAGCCTCACACCTACATCTTTGAGTGGGGATATGGTAAATCAATCTGAATATATTTATATAACTTCATGTATTTGAGCCAAGTAGGGTAATCTGGGTACGTCTCCATCCTAGCCGCTAATCTGTCCGCAGACGAACCCTACTCCCTTTAATCCACGTTCTATTCCTAACTTTCTTCTCTCGAGTTCCACTAGGAATTATTTGTTTATCTTATGGGTCGCGAAGCCACAAAATAGTGAACAGAAGATTAAGAGAACAAAACATGGATGGTATAATCTGCAATGACAATCGATTAATAGATATGATGTCCATACTATGGCCATAACCCTAGATTGAGGGCTTTTAGTCACTCATAATCCGATTACAACTACTAGAATTCATAAACAAACAAGAAATAAAGCTATGAAAAGAGTAAAAAGAAGTAACCCTAGAAGAATGGTGCTTCGCTCTTGCTCTGTGCTCCTAATATGTTCGTCCTCTATGTCCTTTGCATCCTCTTCTCATTATAAAAAAATGACTAAGTATGAGTATTTGTAACTTTAAAAAAACACCCTCAATGGCCCACCAAGTCGGACTAGGAAAAGGCCAAAATTTTGCCAGGTCTGGATTATCGTGAAGTAGTCCACTTCGCCTCTTGCATCGCGAGACTTTCTGTCTCGCCTTTCCCTTGCCTTGTGCAGGGTGTGAACTTCAGCGGGGGCTTATTTTTTACCCCCATTCGCTTTCCACCTCGCGAGGCGAGCTCCAGCACTTTGCCTTGGGCTTGGCTTTGCAAGTTTCGTCCACTTTTGCTCCATACTTAGTTGATTTTGTGATCTTTTCAGCTACAATGCACAAAACACCTTCCATAAGCTCTAAAGCATGTAAGCGAGTGAAAGTAACAAGTATTAAGCTAGATTATCCTCAAAACAAAGTACAAATGTGGGAAAACATGGCTAACAGAGTGTATATATACCCAACATCAGTTATCGCTCAGTCTCTTGAGGCAGGGAACACTTTTGGATGGTGGCTCTTTTAAAGAAACAGAAGGAAAGGAAATCTAAAACAAGAAACTGCAGCTAGCAATTCCTCTTTGGATTTATTAACGCTACATAACGATATTCAGATACATACTCCATAACATCATGAATATTATTTCTTTACTAAGAAATTCATATACATGATACCATGCAATGTGATCATTTTGCTGTGTGTGCTGTGGCTCACCCTGTTTCAGGATTTGTCGCAACATGAAGTTTAGTTGCTAAGGAGCTGACTATTACAGCATTTTGCAGGAGAGTACCTGGCCCTAACAGGAGACAAGCTCAGTGGAGCGGAAATGATGTCCTGTGGTCTTGCTACACACTACTCTCTCAGCGAAGTCAGTTCCTTCCATTGAATCTTAAATTTCTCTAGTTTGTGCACAATTACTAAGATTACCTGATAAATCTGTATCTGGCTATATTGCTTTCTCCTTTCCAATCCTCTCAGAGGCTTCCCTTAATCGAGGAACAACTCGGAAAGCTTATGATGGATGATCCTTCTGTCATTGGAAATTGTCTTGCAAAATTTGAAGATGTTGGCCATCTGGATCAAATGAGTGTATTCCAAAGGTACTGCTCATCTTGTGCAGCAGTTTCAAATTAGAGATCCATACCGTTTGAGCTTCCATTCAGATGGGGAGTGGGGTGGGTTTTGTAAAGCTTCTTTAGGTATCTAGGCTTCTTTTAGAAAATCAATCCCTTCCTCCCTCTTGTTGTAGAAATCATTTAACCTGCATCAGTCAATGGACCCTGAACTTTTCATGCTTCTAGTTCTCATATTGCTTTGTTTATTAACCTATTTTGAATTGTTCTCTCGCCTTCTAGCAATTATTTTAGCTTCTTTTTATAATAAATTTCAATTTGTGGCATTCACTACGTATGGCTACATCTTTTTTGGGGATGCATAAACACACTTATTGGAGAGTACCCTATGCAATCTTTAAAAAAGAAATACTATTCAAAAATAAATTGTTTTGCATTATTAGTTACTTTCTTTAGCACTCTTCATTGCGACTTGATTGTATGTTAGCATTATTCTGCATCTATGACAATTGGAAGTGCTCCATCACCCAGTTTCACCTGCTGTCCAACCTTACACCTTGCTTGCCTTAAGTTCCGATGCTTAAAAGTTGGGCGATTTGCGTAGTATGATTTGTACAGGCTGATGATTTTGGTTCAAGCTTCATGCTTTCTCCCATCTTCTAATTGTGGTTTTTCTTTAGTTTTCAAATTTTTTTGGTTATTTACCTGTTGTCCTTCTGTGTGGTTTCTGCTTGAATACCAGCCTATATATGATGTTTTTGTTAATCCTTTTAATCTGTTTTGTGTAGGATTGAAATACTTAATAAATGTTTCAGCAATGAGACAGTGGAGGAAATCATTGATTCTGTGGTAAGAATGTAATCTTTACCTTATGTTTCTGTAATAAAACATCATCCTACAAAATCTCTTGAAAAGATATGACACTGTTTCTGATGAATAATATCTTCATTTTTGTGTTCAATCAAACAATTTTAAAGGATGAGAACTTAACTAGCAGAGATCCAGAAACAGAGTTTTTGTCAGTGTACGTAACAGATATCCACATCTCAATCCTTGTCTGCACAACTATATTTCAGAAAGCATATATACATACAATTTTTTCTAGGAATTTTGAATTTAATACCACAGCCACCCAAGCTAGCAAAACTATTCAAAATAATTTCTACAGGACAGGAGATTTATTTCCTGGCAGTACGCACAGGAGCTAAATTTCTTCACTTGTTCTCTAAATATTTTTTTTAGCATACATCTGATCATTAATTCCTAAAGAATTTAGGAAAGTGAAACAGCCAAAACAGCAGATGCCTGGTGCATTTCAACACTGAAGAGACTAAGAGAGGTGTCGCCGTTGAGCTTGAAGGTTTCCTTACGATCAGTAAGTTCCTTTCGAACACTTAACTCTGCAACATGCTCCCCCTTCATTCTTGGATGACACTACAAGGTTGTGCTTCCTACAGATACGTGAAGGTAGAAATCAAGCTCTTGACCAGTGCATAATTCGTGAGTATCGAATGACATTACAAGCATTCTTTGGACATATTACTCGTGACTATTGCGAGGTACAGCATGTTTCTTGAATTTGGTTCAATTGGTAGAAACTGTGACTCTCTGCGTTTATAACTGCATGGGTGTCTTCTTATAGGGAGTTCGAGTGCGGATGTTGGATAAAGATCATTCCCCCAAGGTACACCATTTCTTTTGACACTTCATTAGATATGATGTATATTCATAGAAACAATTTATGTGGAGAATGATTTTCTTGAAATCGTTGATTAGAGATAAAGGTTAGTGGCATGTGATGGAAGTATTAAGTAGTGGGTGAGGCATGTGTGATCTTTCATCAGTCACAAATAGTCAAGAGTGAATAATATTTTCATGTGGAGCAGTGGCATGAAGTAATATTGTAGGTAGTCAACGAAAAATTTGCACCTCTAAAGCATACCACTCTTGTCACTTTCAATAGTTTATTACAATTGAGGGGGGGGAACGCACATACAAAGTGCATGGACACAAAAACGAGGAACTATGATGCATGCTTAACGGTGCATTAACTCTATTGGGTGTATTTCATTTTGATTCAATGCAACTCCGTGTTGTGGAGTAATGCTGCTTAATACTATTTTCTCGAGAAATCTGGCCTTGTATACCTATTGGAGAATTGTTTGAACTAATCATAGTTCAGTTCTTAGAGCATGCCAATTGTCAGTTTTAGAATTATCTGAACTGTTGGTAAAAACATGCAGTGGGATCCTCCAAGCTTGGAACATGTGACGAATGACATGGTAGACGAGTACTTTTCTCCCTTGACATTAATTGAACCCGATTTGGAGCTACCAATACAGCAACGGAAACCATTTGCAATAGGAAAGCACTAGTTTTCCAATCAAGTATTATTCTCTTGGCTGATCACAGGCCAAAAGAAAAGTTCACCTGTGCTTATTCTTGCTACTGGTTTT
This sequence comes from Solanum acaule, assembly GCA_036250505.1. NCBI lineage: Eukaryota > Viridiplantae > Streptophyta > Magnoliopsida > Solanales > Solanaceae > Solanum > Solanum acaule. The sequence goes on along the minus strand of JAJOOR010007423.1, from coordinate 27,807 downwards.
ATTGGATGAATAAAATTAAGAGAGAATTGCTATGTAGACTTTCTCAATGAACTTGTTGAATTCTGAGCAAGGACAGAGATCTGATTGCTACTTAACGTTCGCGGAAATAAGCAAGCGGTACATTATTTTTGAAAACTATCTCATGTCCCTATGAATTACATGACCAAATAACTTGTGGAGACTGTTACCAGACAGTAAACAAAGAAACTAAAATAGATGACAGCCACACAAATCTACTAAATTAACAATTGAGACATAGCAAGTTTGTAGAATTATGCAGATTCTGCCAGATCAGTTGTGAAGAAAGACAAAGAGGAAAGGAAGAATGAAAGTAACTGAGAAGAAGATATTCTGGTCTTATAAAATCTTGATCATAGAGTACTGCATACTAGTGTTTATCACACACACAACTAGTTTAGACTTTAGCTTTAGTTAATTGTAGTAACTACTTGACTAATGACCTGTTAACTAACTAATCAACTAGATCTCGTAACTAACTTCTCTAACAACTGTACTAACAGTTATTTAACAAACTGTCTAACCACCCTCAACAAAGCTCATAGGGAACTCTAAAAAAGGAAAAAAAATGTACTTAAATTATGTGAAATTGAACAAAATTGTTATCCTACTAATATGTCATATATGTCAATAGTTTGGTCCAAAATGTACTTTTTGTTATTTAATGGGTCAAAAATATATTTTTCCTATAAATATATTAGTATATTGATCTGCTTAAACATATTTTATTCCTGATAAAAATATTATTATTAAAGAATCCAATTCTTGTTTCTTTCTTTTAAAATTACTTTAACCAACAAATAAGTAGGAAATAATATTTTTTTCTTCTTAAATCTCATTAACGTTTAGAATAGAATAACTCAATATACCTTTTTAACTGAAAATATAGGTCATATATATAAGATCATTGTAACCAATCATTAATTTTTATTTAAACAACGATAAAATAATTTTTAATAAATAGAAAATACTTTTATTTTTTTAATCTTTTTTGAATTGAGTAGGATGATTTCTAATTTAAAAATTATCATTAAGAAAAGAATGTGTTCTTTTTAAAAAAATATATATATTTAGACCAAACTATTAATTAACAATAAGAACATTTGTTAGATCAAACTATTGTGGACAAGGACATTTTTGTTCAATTTGGCATAGTTGAAGGGCATTTGTGACCTTTTTAATTCTATCCATTAACAGCCCTAAACAAAAAAGAAGCCTTATTTTTCTTCTTTGTTCATGCTATGTATGTATTGCCCATTGATTATACATGATATAAAATGGTGGAAATTTGAATAATGAATAGGAGAGAAGTACATGAATATACACAGATATTATATATACATATTGATAAAGGAGTATGATTGAAGGCTTATGCAAGAGCATTTTTAAAACCACTTTTCCCCTCTAAAGGTCACTTGCTTTTTTATTTGTTGTCTTTTGACTCAACTGACGGCATACAACCATGTTTGAGTTGTACTAAATCATTTATTGCTATTTGCTTTCTCTTGATTTTTGTGATTCCTATTGTTCTCCATCAATCAAGTCCTTGTTTAGCTCATGGCCCAAATGACTCAACAGACATTCTATCTACTAATATTTTTTCCTGCCGATTGAGTTGACGAAAGAAGCATGTCAGCAACAATGAGAACCGGTCGACTACAAATATAAAGTTGTTGCATAAAATGTCATATTGCCTTCTAGACCGTTAACTTTCTATTTTGCGCAAGTATAGCTAAACATACAAAATATATCATATATCATATATCCTAAAATATGGCTTTCCATCACATAACATCATACGATTCTCACAATCTTCAATATTCATAGTTGTACAATGTTTTTGGTTGGGAGGCTTCTTGATAGGACAAGACTAGATTTGAACTACAAGGGTATTTTCACAAGAAAAAAAATCTAACTAAATTATCTAAAAGGGGGACACAATTTAACTAGCAACACAACTATCCTATTTGTGCAAATGGGCCAACAGAAATGTAGAGTTAGATGGAAGAAAATAAAGAAAACGATAATGGGAGATTAGACACTCAGTATTTATCTATTTGTTTTATTGAGATATGCAGTCAGTCTCCAATCAGGAAAAATAAAACATCTCATAATCCAAACTGCTTTAAACACAATTCACAAGGCTCATTGAAGAAAGTCCAAAAGCTTAAGTAGCTTATCACTCATCAGGATGGTGATGGTGATCAAAATTAACTACTTTGGGTTGGCTACATACAGAAGTTGACAACATAGTATCCTTCAATTGGGACTCAAAGGTGTGTCGATATCAAATGGGAACGTAAACAGATTATTTTTCTCCAATGGATGAATTAATTACATGTGGAGACTTAGACCAGAAAGAACAGATATCCATGAGCAAATACAAGGAATCATACAGTTTTAGTTAGAAGCTTAGCTTCCACTAACCCAACAAGGTTCATCTGTATCTCTTTTTAAAAAATCCTCTGCCTTTTTGACGTATACATTACTCCGCTGATTTTCCTCTGGGTTTTAATATCATCAGTCTTAGCAGTAAGTGATCAACTAATTAGCTTTCTGAGTCTCTTTTCAGACACACTCGCAAACTTATTCTGTGGTTCCAGAACGAGTGCATGTCTAATATCTGCAATATCAAAATCCACAGTACATTAATAAATGAACTAACTAAAAGGAAACTGGATGCCCATCTCTGGCCAGGACAGACCATCCAACCTGACTTCAATAAATATAGTTCACAGTTAACATGAAAAGATAATATGGAAAGCAAGTCACAAAATTTACAGTCAACATAATATTCCTCAAAAGTTATTAGGATTAACCAGAAAGTGGTTACATAAACATAGCTTTTTTTTTAATTTTCAACACATATCCATCCATATGTATGTATCCATATGTATGTATGAGCATGAGCCAAAAACAACTGCTGAGATCGCACCTACTGCTAATTTGACCCCCTACCTGATCACACCCACTGCTACTTAGATCTGCCCATTGACACACGAGGCACTGAATAAATGAAATAGCAGCCAACCCAGAAAACCTGACCCCCTCCCCCCTCAGGCGGCCTAATACAGATCTTTTAAAACTTACATGAGATGACTAAATCAAATTTTGTAAATAATATTTGTCATTAGTTTTTGGAAAGCTAGTCATGGGGAGATAACAATTCTGAGCAAATTCTGTGCAATTAAAAATTTTCTTCCTACGCAAATGAGACCATAAAAAGATAGCTGAAAAGGACTAAAGATAAAATTGCATGCAGAAAGTGCGCAAAGAACTGGAAACATGCACCTTGCAACAGACAGACTGGCACATAACATCACAAACTTACCTTGAAGAGCCTCTTTATAGAAGAGAAGGGACTCCCTGGCAGTTCCCCTTCTCATATAAGCCTTTACATTCTGCACACAAATAAAAAAATCCACCCAGTCAGAATATATTTGGATCATAAAAATGGAAATTGAATATATGGGAGATGGGCATCTGCACTCTCATGCATCAAATAGTGAACCTAAGCTACAAGAGGAAAAAGGTAGAATAATATGAGTCTACACCACGAGAGAAATTGTACAATGTATCACCTTGAACAAAACAAGAGAAATGGTACAACATTCATATATCTTACACAACTCAAACAAATTTGCTTGACAGGCGTTTCTACCACCACTCATTTAATTGTAAATGTACTTGAGAAATTCATATGTTTTCTGATAAGCTTTTGGGTGCATTTTATGTTATGCTTAGATTACTACATAATATCCACAGGACAAACTGCCAGACAGCAAATATAAACAGAGGGAAAAAAGAGTTCTTTTCAAAACTAACACTCCTTTAAGGTCAACTTTTTAAAAGATTTTCCCTTAACAGCCCTGTAATAGGGTGAAAAGCCCTTCATCAATATGGCAATACAAGTGTTTGAATACTATTACCCTGAAATAATATTTCGAAACAGTATTAGATTGGGTACAATTAAAAAAAAAAGAAGTTAAACAGTTCACTAATATTAGTCGCAAAATTCCAAGTTTCTCCTGATACCTTTTTATCAAGTGAAATTGCTTTAGTACAGTCCTCTTCAGCTTGTTGGAAGCTGCAAGTTAAATCACTCAGTAAAAGATGAATTCGAACCGAAAATATTGAAGAAGTTGCACTAGTATCATAATTTATTATCATACCATCCCAATTCTAAGTAAGCAGCTGCCCGGTTGGAATAATATGTAGCGTTGTCATTCAATTTTATTGCTTCTGTATAGTAGCATACAGCTTTGTTCCACTGCTTGCCCTTAAATGCAGCATTTCCCTATATAGAATGCATCAAATTACCATGATAAACTAGAAGAGCATACTAATGACAGAGCCCACAACATTCAGAAAATGGTAAATTGAAGATGAATGACTATCAGGCACAACATTCTTTCATTTCTCATTGGTTAAGTTTCAAGAAGCCTAAAACACATTATCAAAAAGATGAAACAATTACATATACTGTTACTTAAGACTGAACTTAAAAATCTGTAGTATAGACTGTTAGCCATGTTTGCAAAATTTGCTACAATTATGGTAACCGCGTGCCAGTAGCATTTTGAGTAGAAACTGAATGTTACTGGTATGTCTTATTAGCATACTCTTCTTTTGGAGGAGAGACCAGGCAAGAGAGATATAGTGGAAATGCACAAATTTGGTAAAGATATGAAGAAAAAATGAGAGCATTTTGCTTCTCACCTTCCTGAAGAAGGCAAAATAACAAGAAGCAAGGATGATTACAATGTGGAAAAAATTGGAAGAAAATTCCAAATATTTAATCAGCCATCTTGAATAATAATAATTTCAAGTGCCCCATACTACTCATTAGAGATAATATTGAATCTTTGGGGCTTGCAGCTAAAAGGCTGTAATAAGGAGCTGGGAATTTAACTATCAGGTCTTTGCAGACTTTCAGATAGGAAACAGAATAGTGTGATGCCCAACTTATGAAACAGAATAGTGTGATGCCCAATTTAATAATCAGCAAAATAATCATTCAAATAAACTAAGCAATTGATTTTAGCATATTAAAAGAAAAAAAAAGTGGAGAATAAAACCTTTTCTTTCAAAAGCTCAGATGCATCAATGCTACCATTGGTATCTGGTAATGGAGATGCACTGGATTGTATGCTTACTTCCTCTTGGATGGATGAGTACATATCCAAGACAGTGTCAAGTAGAAACTTATCAGTCCCGTGAGATGCAATAAATGACAGGGAGATAGGATAGTTATCATGTTCTCCAAAAGGAATGGCAGCCTGACATTCAAAACAAGGAACAGATTGTGCACAGTGAAATCACTAAAATATGGAAAGAAAACAAAAGTATGAGGATGACTATGTACTACTTGATGCTTGAATACTGCAACGTGGAATTACCTGACAACATCCCGACATGCTGGCAATGCCCAATAAAGCAAATGCTCTATCATGAACTTCAGCAGATAGACCTTTCCTTGACTTTAATTTTAAAGGAGGATCTGCAATCGTCGGAAGAACCAATATGCCATCGTTCTTCAAACAAAACGAAATGAGTCCTTGAGACACAAGTTCCATGAAAGGATACCACAAACAATGAAATCAATGTAAAGATTCTCTGACTGGGCATGTTCTCCTTATTCAACTTCAGACTGAACTGAGATTGTATTTTTACATCCAACTTTTAAAAATAAATTATTTTATGTGATGCAGTCAAGCAGAGGAATCAGGAATCTATATCAAATAATAAGCTGATAGTAGTCAAATATAACATATAAATGATTAATAGAATTTGCGTAGAAGTTTCTTAGGTCCTTTTTATATGTCATTTGATAAGCAGATATAATAACGCGGGGATCAAGAATGGAACTATAATACATTTGTATTGTAATGCAAGGTACCATATTATAGGGAATTGCAAAAAGGAAACAACTAACATGGAAGGGAAAAGGACACCTAACTAACATGAGTCTTACGTACCTTTTGTTAATTTTCAATAACAAAAGACCCACAGCCAATACTATATGCACTATGAATTTAATCAGCCAACCAAATGCCTCCTAATTTGTTTGTGTATTATATGTATGCCAAATATTTTAGGACAACCCGAAAAACAAACATTGTTACATAAAAAGGGGATGCAAGACTAGATATTGCATCAGACATTTTTGAAGTGGTAAATGACATAGTAAACTTTTCAAAACTGTTCCCCTGACGTTTGTACCAAAGTTATGTGAAATATTAAGTGCAGAGGCATATGCAAAATTTCTAGAGGATGGGTGCACTTATGAAAAGATGGATTTAATATATAAATTTGACTGGTTTAACCTTTAGGTTCTTATCACTTGAACTCGTTAAACATTTAAAATTATAGGTCCAAAATTGATTCTTATATCCAAATAGTGATTTTATATATATAGTTACATTTTGGACTGTATGCTATATCATCGAGTACTAATTGTTTTAACATACACATTGGTTTAATTATATAAAAAAATTGCATTGCTAAAAATAGGAATTTCCAATGTGACAAACTTGAAAATTTTGAAAGGTTAAAGCAAAAAAAGAAAGAAAAAATATTAATTAAAATGCCAAAAGTGCTACCAATAACCACTTAAAGAGGTGTTACCTAATTTTAGAACAAAAAAGACAGATAGATATAAGATTTAAATTTCTATCCTCACTTAGAGAAGTGCACCCAAGCATCATATGATACTTCGAGTGTGGGTTCACACATCTATATTTAAATATTTTTTAAAAAATATAACACTACTCTACATGATCTCAGGAGGAGAGCATGGGATCACATGACCCTGTGACCCTCTCCTAGATACGCCCCTGATTAAGTGGCTTTGAATATTTTTTAAAAAATATAACACTACTCTACATGATCTCAGGAGGAGAGCATGGGATCACATGACCCTGTGACCCCCTCCTAGATACGCCCCTGATTAAGTGGCTTTGACGAAGAAGAGAAGAAGCTAATGGTAGCTGCCACAAATGGAGTGGTAACCCCGACACCCCAGTCCCCCAAAACAATACAAAAAAAAAAGATAGGAAAGATGAAGAATGGGGAGAAAAGGAATCATAACAGAAAAGGAGAACTTCATTTTTTACTTAAGGGTCGAAAGGTACCTTCAAAAGATTCTGCATAGCAACTCGCATCTCGGTCCTAACTTTGTAAAGAACTTTGATGTTCTCAGGAGCCAAGGTAACTGCTGCAGCAATGTGATTGGTGACTTGAGAACCCAACCTCGGTTTCACAGCCTTCATCCATTCTTCATAATTTGTGTTAAACTCATATCTGAGAAAAACTAAGCATCAGAGATGATCACAGGGAAATCATTGCCTCAACTAAATCAAAATTTTGAACAACATACGATAGGAAGAAGATGGAAAAACCAGATATAGCACATATGTAGTCGTTGAGCGTATCTATAAATCAGGAAAGACAACAAAAGTAAAGAGTAGTAATCCCCTCTTTATTCAAAAATAAATCCAGTTAATCCCACCACTACCATTTATCATCCACAATCAGCATCAGCTTGCACATGGCTGTCAGTGCTTTACCACAAGAAGGGCAAAACACAGCCAGTGTAACTATCAATTAACCAGTCAACTGTTACTTAACTTCCAAATCATTTGCAGTTTTGACAAATTTACCAAATGTGGTAAACGATGGAATGAAACTATGAAAATGCCAGTTAGCAGTTGAACGTCTCAAGGTGGAAGTAGATTAACGAAACATCAGTGCCACAACTAGGTATGTCCCATAGTTGTTCTGGTGATAGAACATAAACTCTACAGAAGCCTTCTTTCTCGGTATATTCAACAGAGAAAAGCTGAAAATCCCACTAAGCTCGCTAGATGAACATGCTAAACAGAAGAACAATTTAGATAGGATCAAAAAGAGTTTTAGAGAATGAAACCATTCAGCTTCCAATTCCAGTAGTCCCAATGTCAAATACTCCATAAATGAGTTTAGACATCATGTAATGCATGAGTGTCAGATAATTTATATTTTACTACATGCCAAATTTGAAGTTGTCAATAAACTAGAGATTACGTCTTGAACCAAGAACGAGAGTAGTTCTCTAGTTTTCTATGTAAATCAATATTTTACTAAATGCTAGATGATATTTTCAGCACCCCAGAAACGCACAAACGAAGAACTTCCATGAAACAAAATGTCTCCATACAAGTAGAAGCCAAGAGGGTAAGGAGATGTGAGACAGAAGCAGATGATCTTGTCAACAATAGTGACCTGTATTTGAAGAGCAGCAAAAACAGTAGCTCGATATTTTGTGGATGCCTATCTGAGATTCCTCACATAAACAAACACTCCTTTCTCTCAAGATGGTCGTCCAACCCAATGCAGGAGGCCATAACTAAACTATGGCCAAATGAAATACGAGTAGGAAGAGATTACAGATAGGGATTGGAGATATCAATGCAGAGAGATTCTTGTGAAGAGAGAATCCATTAAAGAGACTCAAATATTTGAAACCAATTCCTATTTATTATTTTTTGGAGAATGGTCTCATTTCATTAAAACATCAGCACAAAGTTTGTGCTGATAAAGAAAGAGAGAATACAATCTCCAGAGGAAACAAAACATAAAACTCCCCTTAATCAACAAAAACTTACAGGGATTATATAGCTTTGCAGTATGGATTCACTATCATTTACAGCATCCTTTACTCCAAGAAAATAAAAAGTAACATACAAATTAATTTTATTCTCTCAGAAGTTCCTTGTATTCTCACAAAGTCTTGAAATTTCTTTCCTTCCAGACTGTCACCACATGCATGCTAGGATGGTTTGCTGTCATTTCCTTTGGTTAACACCACCAACTACTCCACTCCAAGCACTCAAGAGGTCTATTGTCTTCTCTGGTATATACCACTTCATTTTAACTGATTCTGGTGCATACTAAATAATAAACCACTAAGATACTACAGATAGCAGGACACATTGTCAAACAAGAAACGTGAAAGTGGAAAGCATAATAAAAGTAGCTTAAAAGTTATATCACTTTCTAGTAAGAAGATCAGCCTAGTACAATATTCAAAGTATGGCATGTGCATGACCTTTGAAGAAGAAACATCACAGAAGAGAGAGCTCGTAGAGTAGACATCCCATTCTGCTGGATGTTTGATTGTTCAATGAAACCTTTTAAGCTGGGTACGTTTGATGCAATATATTGCCCAAGGTTCAGATGTTTGGGTGTCTGGTCTGTACAAATACAAGAGAAATGAAAAGTGATACAAAGAAATCGAGAGTGCCAGCATCTGGCAACCAAATGAGTGCATCGAAAAATTATGATATATATTAAAAGGAAAAAGAAAACGTAAACTGCAACTTACATCCAGATAATTTTTCTATTACTGTGGTGACAACATACACTGTCTTCTGTTTTGGTAAGTTACAGAGCTGAAAAAGATCATCGGCTATAACAAAGCATCTTGTCCTCTTAGGTTCAATTGATGGTATCTGAAGCAACACATGTCCAACTCGATGCAGCACAGATGGATCACGAGCTAACCATCCTGTAGAAGGGATTGCCACCATAAAGAATAGACAACTGATTTAATGCCTAGCAGGAATACCTAAAAGCCCAAAGAGACAGTCTGTATATTTACAATACTGACCATCTTAAATTTCAATTAATCAAAATTCAGAAGCAAATTTTTTTTTATCTCTACCATCAATAAATATAGCCAGGGCAATTTTTTTTGATAAAGGTAAAGTTGTATTCCACAGCAATGAGGGTATGCTGGCAACCATCACAAAGATTTACATCAGTGAACCAAAAAAGACCAACTCAAGAAAGCTGCTACTAAACTTATAAAGAAGAGAAAAAATTTAAAATCTGTCCAGCCACCTCTATACCCTCCTCTTTACACCAAAAAAAGAAAGTCTTCATACAACGCCATTTGATCTTTTTTTTTGAAACTGTACAACGCCATTTGATCTTTTGCACTGATTCTGCAGTATTTTCCATACACCTCTTGTTTCTTTCACTTCAAATAGTTCACCATATACAAGATGGTATCATGTTCCACCATTTCTTCTGGCTCTTACTCCCCCCCCCCCCCCCTCTTCTCACCCAGCAACTAAGAAGGTCTGCAGTGTGTTCTGGCATTGTCCAGTTTTGTGTGTGTTCTGCTTAGAAAAATGGCCCATAATTGAGCAGTGACTTTGCAATGGAGGAATAGATGGCTATTATTCTCATTTGTCTCATTACACAGTGAACACCAAGAAGCTATTTCAAAGCCTCTTCTTTGCAGCTTCTCATGAGTTAGCCAGGGCAATTATAAGTTATGACTGTACCCAAATAGGCCTCACTCATGGGTATCAGAGTAACTCTTCCCATTGCTTTTACAGAAGTTCCTTCTTGTATTAACAAGTCGTGGAACATATCTTTGTTCTCAGTATCTTTGATTAGTTAGGTGTTTTTTTCTTATTAACAAATGAAATACCTATAGTTTAGTACACAATTGTCCATTCTCAATTCTTTTTAATGAATGATATGAAAGGTACTCTTCCGGTGAGTGCTTCCCACCTTCAGAGTTAGTTCTTCTTCCAGTGAGTCTACATGGCTCTGATGTATCTCCACACTGCCCAACACATGGCATTGAAGCTTTCCTAAGACCCAAGGACTAAGTTCACCATATTTTGCCAATATCACTTCCCTCCAAAGGGCCTTTTCCTCACTGATTCATTAGGAGACTTTAATTCTGCACTCTCAAATTTTGGATTCCTAAGCCTCCCTTTCCTTTGCTTAGCATTATTGTATTCCATTCACTAGATGATAGCCCTTTTCTTCTTTGCCTCTTTTCCAGAGGAAGTTTCTTATGAGTTTATCTAATATTTTCACCACCTTAGAGGGAATAGGAAATGGAGACATTACATAGGTGGGAAGTGAGTCTAATATTGATTTTTATCAATATGGTTCTACCTCCCCGTGAGAGGTATTGGGTTTCCATCTTGCTAACTTCTTTTTTGTCTTTTCCATGATTCCATCCCATATTTCTGAAGTTGTGCATACTACCTAGTAGCATTCCCATAAGTGGTAGGTAGTCCCTCTACTCTACAACCAAGTATACTTATCAATATCTGAATCCGAGGAATTTCTTTGATAGGGATCAATCTACTTTTTGCCTAGTTGACACTTGGTCCTTGCTACAGCTTCAAAAAGAATTAAAATTAGTCTAATATATCTCAATTGCTCAATCTCAAGGTCACAACAAACTAGGGTATCATCTGCATACAACAGATGACTGATCTCTTTTCCACCCCCATTTCTGGCTCCTATTTGAAAGCCCCTTAGCCATTGTTCTCTGAGGCTATTCTCATCAAGCTATCAAAATCTTCCAATGCTAATATAAACAAAAAGGCGGAGAGAGGGTCTCCTTGTCTCAATCCTCTTTCGGCATTGAAGAAACCTACTAGCTCTCCATTGACAAGGACAAAGAATCTAACTGTCTTCATACATGCCTCTATCCACTTCAACCATTTGATCTATCTCATAGTGTTGAGTAAGAAAGACCAGTTAACATGGTCATAGGCTTTCTGAATGTCTAGTTTACAAAATTAATCCTGCATTCACATCTTTCATCCTTGAGTCTATAGTATACACTCACTAGCAATTAGGGCAACATCCATAATCCGTCTTCCCTTTATAAAAGTCATCAGATTTTTATTTACCAATTTATCCACCACCTTCTTTAGCTTTTCAGCAAGTAACTTGGCCATGATCTTGTACAATCCTCCAACCAGACTAATTGGTCTGTAATCTTTAAGATCTGAGGCTCCAAACTGTTTAGGTATTAATGCAATAAAGGTTGCATTAAAACACTTCTCAAATTCTGATTAGAGTGAAATATGCCAAAGTCCCTATTATACTTCATCCCAGAAAGTGTGGAAAAAAAAATCATTGAAGAGCCATCTGGGTCTGGGGCTTTCTCCTTGGCACATAATTTGATGTTGTCCGGAATCTCCTCCTCATCGAAGGGTCTTTGTAAACAGGTATGTTCCTCTTCAGAAATCATAGAGAACTGTTTTGAATTTTGAAGCTTATCATTATATTAATTGCCGCCCAGTCAGCCCCTTTGAGAATGTTTCCTTTTATGTGGCAGCTATGTTACTAGCCTTGACCTATTTGTTGAATCACTATCTTTTGCACACCCTGCTTTCTTAAGCACTTATAATGCACACTTAGCCGAACAACTAAAGTAGGAGGAAATAGATAGTCGAGGTGTGAAATGGACCAATGATGAGGCACAAATGATGAAAATTTCCCCTCACCCTATGGTAATTTGCATGTCTAAGAAACTGCCTTGCCTCTCAAATTTTTCCTAATTTGCATACAGTTCTTTCATCAATCTGAGGTTAGAATGGATTGGTTCCTCAAAGACAAGTCTCATTTCATCCCTCAAATGGTGTCCCAAATATCCAAAAACTCGCGGTTCTTATGTTTCAGGTACATCCAAGAAAAGAAAGCACTTCAAAAAGAGTGAGAGAACTAAAAAATCCAATCATGGCATTTGACTCTGAGAAATTTGGCGTGTCAATGTTGTATCAAAAACTAAGCAGGGATATATAGTTGAGTTTAAGCTTAACTACAATGTCACCTTCAAAAAACTTGGGCATTTCTTTCCTTCCAAATCACCCACCATATAGGGATTCCCATGTTTTGGAAGAAGATTTGATCAAACCTTTTTATGCCAGAAAGTAAAGAAATTTAGAGCCATATTTTTTACCTGTTCAAAAAGAGAAATTTAGAGACAAAACTCAACATCTTAATGCTCTGGTGATAGAAATGTTTCCAAGCCCTTGTGTATTTATAAAAAAAAAATCTTATTTCCTTTTTATCACAGTATATTTTATTCCTGAGGAAGCTATGTAATTTTACATTGCGCCAGTTAAATGCTTGTCTAATACTAATTAAGTAGTTGATAGTTCCCTTGTACTCACATAGTTACCTACTAATTGAGTGTTCGGATTGACTTATTTTAAGTGTTTTTGGCTAAGTTCTTTTTCTCTTTCTTGTAGTGTTTGGCAAAAATAAAAAGTGTTTTTAAGCACTTACTTTTTAGGCCAGAAAAGTACAAAAATAAGTTAAAAGCCAAAAGTTGGGTATTTCCAACTTATAGCTTTTAGGTATTTTTGAAAAGCCAATCCAAAAACCCTCTAAATCAAGACATTCCACCAATAGGTTGACGTGTCAATTAGTATGGTCGTGAAAAGTATCAGAAATTGGGGTTGTAGGTTGGCCTGTCAATTAGTTTCATGGTCATGAAAAATATCAAAAATTGGAGTTGGATCGGGGCCACAAATGGTAAAGAGGGAAATAAGTAAAAGTTCCTTTTTATCCCATTCAGCATTAAAAAAACTTCTCAACTTTAGTTTCTCCTTTTCTGGTGCTGTTCTAATATGGAAAAAGTGAAGAACTCTCTACTATCCTGGTTCCAGTAATGCAGTTTGCAACAAGAAATTAAGGTCTTCTCCTGGGAGACTTTTTCTACTTCTTGATTAAATGTTTACTTAACAGGCTGCAGATATAGAATTTGTCCTCTCCAGACATATTTTGCATTAGTCACAAAGCAAATACTGTGGTAATAGTCTAGACAAAACAAAATAATACATACCAATACTGTCCAAACTTTGTGATACAGGCAGAACACCAATAGTTGATACGGCCCCATGTGACGGCCTAAACCCAAAGACACCACAAAATGCTGCTGGGACTCTAATGCACCCAGTCGTATCGGTACCTGCAATAGATCAGACTCTGTAACCATCTAGCATTCTGAACCCAAAGTGAATTTTTATTACAAATTAATGCCACTCCAATTAGTTAAACAGAAGCCGGCCAACTTAAAAATTAAATCTCTCATTCCATCATGTTCATACTTCGCAGATATATAAGATGAGGAAAACACAACTCAATGTTAAATCTATCCATAAGAGGAAGACAAAAAGGAAAGAAGAGGCTAGACTATAGCAGGAATATATCTTTTTTAAGACGGGTGGTGTCTGGACTAGCTTAGACGCACCTAGACTATTCCACCGGGTACCTATGACCTCCCACCAGGTACTAGGTATAACTTTGCCACCAAGGCATATCAGATGGAAAGGATCACCGGGTGTTTTTTTCCTAGATTTGAACCGGAGACCTCATGGTTCTTCTCTCACTTCATTGACTACTAGGCCTCACGCAAACATCCTTGGTGACTACAACATGAAAATATCTTCAACAACTCAAACATATTTGTGAATATAGTAACTTCATCATCTTCATACTTTAAACCATTATAGCTAAATTGAACAGACATAGGAAACGGAAGAAAAGGAAACTTTGAATCAGCGATTTTCAATAACTGCAATTTAAATTGACAACCATACCTAAAGAAAAATCAACAAGTTCAGCTGCAACAGCAACAGCTGAACCACTGGATGAGCCACCTGGAATATGAGATGGCAATTTTGGATTAGTTGGAGTACCGTAGTGCACATTCTCTCCAGTAATCCTGAAACATTCCAACAGAGACATCAATTCCCTTCACTGAAATTGCATTACTTCAAACACAAACCGTCTTCCTCAGCCAAAAGAAACACAGAGGGAGGAAAGAGAGTGTAGCAACAGATGATAGCCATGTATATATCTGAAAAATGTACTACTTCTGTCCCAACTTTTTTGCAACTCTTCCCATTTCGAGAAATCCTAGAATGTGCTGCACCATTCCATTTCTATACATCTTTATAATCTTCCTTTTACAATCAAGAAATCACGACAGCTAGTGGCGCACGATTAGATATTCGGTGGATGATAGATCTGGCCTTCTCCACTACCAAGCTTTTGTTGCGGCAGGATTCAAATGTATGTGTGCCTGACTGACACAGCCTGACTGACACATTACTTGTCGTGCTCTTATCACTAAACCAAAGCCCTGAGGCCACATCTTTCACAACCTTTAAGGATTCAAATTCATTAAACTATTCAATATATGAAACTTGATGTCATGTTTTCTCTATAGAACTACTTTTCAAGATTGCTTGAATGTTTATTCAAGCAGTGTATAATTAAATTAACATTTCAAGCTCCGTGTAGAATCAAATATCCCCTATTAAATTAATGTGACATACGAATTAATGCCAAAGAATAGATAGAAAAGGCGAAAAATACCCAAGTCCAAATTCGTCCATGATAGTCTTCCCAACACAAGTAGAACCATTCTTCAGAAGAGCAGTCACAACCATGGCTGTCTTTGTAGCCACCTCATGCGTCCGTTTCCAGGCAGGACTACCAAAACCCGTCACATATTCCTTCACATCAATACTATAACAGTGCAAGTAAAGAAAAAGAAATTAGAATCAATTCCACGTCCAGAAATGCAGCAAAACTGTTATTATTCCAATAGCACAAAACATTTTACTTTTCTTACAAGATCTAATCCTTCCAAAACAAAAACCCTCACAACATAACACAAAAGAAAAGTGTTTTCGCCAAATGTTAACTTGAACAGAGGAGTATGACTAACTTGTCTTTGACGGCAAATGAGAGGCTAGAAAGGGAAAGTCGAGCAGCTGGAGGAGGTGGTTGAGGAAACGGAAGCAACTCTATACGTTCAATAAAAGCGCCAAAGTCTTGTTTGATTGAGTTTCTAGCTTTCAATCGTCGCCGATTAACCTCAGCCAGGATCAATATTCCGGCGAATCCGACGCCGATCACAACCCAGACTTTGGGGTTCGATACATTGAGTTTTGTCATCACCGGCAGCTTCGTCGGCAAAATTTGAAGGTTTTGAAAGGGTTTAAGAAACAGGGGGAAATGCTATGCTAGTATTGATTTTTGGGTTTCACAGAGAAGGACATAGAAATGGGGTTTAAGAGTCTTCTCCAAAGAACTTTCCACGTGCCTGTGCACGTTTCCCGCACGCACCGAATCTTCCTTTTCCCACAAGCAAAAGTCCTTCAGAATTTTCTATTTAAGAGAAAAATGCAAAAATATCATTTGGTTTTGGCGAAATGGTCTAATAGACCCTTATACTTGTATGAGTTTGTATTATGAACCCTTCTATTTAACTCTTTATCAATTGAATCCTTAAACTTAATAAAACACAACTTATCAAACCCCTCTGACCATTGACTTGGCTTATGTGGCATCAAGATGGTTGAGTTGGCAAAAATGCGTGAATTCACTCTCGTTAAGGCGAGTGACTATCCTATTTAAGCTAAAAAAATATTTAAAAAATAGAAAAATAAAACAATAAAATAATGAAACTTTTAAAAAAAATTACAGTAACTAAAAAAAAGCTTTCTTCCTCAGCAAATCGGCTCACCTCCATTTTTAGCCATCTCCATCCCTGTCCAATCCATTTTTCTTTCTTCTTCCCACTCTTGGCATCTTCTTTAGCAGATCTTGACATTGGCACCTCCTTGAATCAACTGATTCGCCGAGCGGAGGGAGAGAGCAGCGGTGGCAGTGATCGCCCGAGACCACTAATTCGCAATGGAGTGAGAGAAAGACAACGCGGGTCAGTGGAAGAAGAACGAGGCGGGTGAGGATGGGATCTGGCCACGACAGCGAAGAGGTTTTTCGGTCAAATCTGGTGTCCACGATGCGACGGAGATGAAGACGGGTGAGGAAGAGAGTACATGTGGTTGCCGCAAGACCTACGACGATGACTGAGACGAAGACGGCGGCGTAGGATTTAGATTTTGACGGTTTCAAGGTGGGAATGGGGAGATAAAGTATGGTGTTTCAAATTTTATTTTTTAAAAATAAATTAAAAATTTATTATTTCATATTTTATTATATAATTTTGATTAATAGATTAAAAAAATAGTTAATAAAGATAATTATGACATGTCATTAATTTAGATGACGTGGATTTGATATATCATTTATTTAAAGGCAAGTGAACTACACACATGATAAAAGGGTTTAAAATTCTTCTTTCGATTGAGTATAAGGGTTCAGTTGATAAAAGATTAAATAGAAGAATCCATAATACAAACGTGTACAAGTATAAGGGTCCCTTAGACCATTTCGCCTTTGGTTTTAGGTTCAAAAATATTCTTGCCGCTTGCAATCAATATTTTGGCCTAGTAATGCTTTTATAGTTACTAAATGAGTCAAAATGTCTTTTTTAAATAAATATATTATTATTATAAAATAAAAACAAAACTAAAATCATATGAAAGAGCAAAGTAAGAGAAGATAAAAGGTAGAGAAGTAAGAGGTGTAACTAATTTTTAGTGTCTACTTCATTAACCATTTGTAGTGTCTTTTATAGACACAAAAGGGTAATACATTACTTGGAGAAGGGAGCTTGCTACAGTAATTTTACTTGGTCATCAATTTGCCACACTGTGAGGCTTACATGGCATCCAATTTTACAACACTCCCCCTTAGATGTCCATGTCAAAGAAAATCTTGTAGAGCTACTTATAAGAACCTGCTTGTGTAAGTTGTTTATAGAAACATGTTTGTGGAATTGCTTGTAAGTTGCATAGATGTACTTGCTTGTGGAGCTGTTTGTAAGTTGTCTTCTTGATGTCAAGCTTATCTAGAAAATTATGTAATAGACATCACAATATGATGTATTTACTACTCATTGGAGTTCACCAATAGATAATGTGTCTTGTTAAAACCTTACTAGGAAAAAACTATGTGGGAAAAAGTCCTAGTGAAGGAAAAAGAGTACACACGTCTAATAAGTTGTAATACGTATTAGTAGTTGCCTCAATAAAAATCTTACCAGAAAATCCAGTGGGACAAAACCTCGGCTAAGGGAAAAAGAGTGCAACACGTATTATACTCTCCCTGATTAAAACATCACTTAACAGCTCGAAGATGACACATTCCAATCTTATATCTCAACTTCTCAAAGGTTGAAGTTGATAATAACTTGGTGAATACGAAGTGTAAAACATCGGCTACACCCTTATTTTGAAGATCATGAATAAGAAGAAGAACTTTGATTAAATATATTTTGCTCAGTCTTCTTTGATGTATCCTCCTCTTAGTTGAGCACACGAGGCATTGTCTTCATATAATGTTGTTGGAATATCTCTTTTCGAAGGAAGATCACATTCTCTGGGTATGTTTATTGATCTCAACCAAATATATTTTTGAAAAACACTTAATTTGTGATCTTGTCGACGTAGACAAATTGCTCGTTCGATTTGTTAGCAGCAACAATCGAGCACTGACGAACACTTTCAGTAAAATTGTCCGTCTTGTGAATTGATTTGAAATGATAGTATTTCCAAATGAAAATATATACCTTTCATGAGTTCAAACTTCATAATTTCCTGCAATTTCACGATCAATAATCTTGACACAATTGATCAGAATAATTTATATCGATATTTGATTCACTCTAATATCTCCACTGATACGAGTGATGTTATATTTTGCATGCATATTAATAAAATTATTTACCATGAATAATAATAGCAGGATACATAAGTGCACCAATTGCACTATGAAATGGTATTTTTTAACCATTTTAATGAGATCCAAATTGATCTTTATGTTATGCGATCTTACAACCATTGGGGTACTATTCAATGGAATCGCTTTACAACCTTTTAAATCCTTCAGGAATTTTCATATAATATTTACATTCTAGCTAGATATGATAATCATTCATCATGCGTATTCAAGTTTTTCATATATTGTCAGATTAATAGAAACCCCATTGCATCCACCTTAGGAGAATACATCTACATACAATAATGTCAGGATTTTTGCGAAAAGTCTTTATTTTTCAATGCATAAATCGTACTTTATATTTTACGATTTTGCTTATCGCACAATAATTCATTTATACCCCACTGACATTATATCTTGGTATATGGACAAAATAAGTCCAAAACATCACTTTTCCAAGTGAATAGAAAAAATACTTGAATTGTATTTTCTTTTGGCCAATCATTTAACTGTCAACTCTCAACAGATTTAATTTCAAGATTCTCATCACCATTTATAATTTTGAGCGCTACATTATATTCAAGATATCATCGACGATTATTTGATATCGATTCTAATGTGACATAACTTATCAAACTCATTTTATTTTTCATCATTTATAGGTACCTGAACCTTTGCCAAGGTTTTATAAAGTGTTATGTCATAGTGCTCTTTCTAAAGTATTTGTCTTATTATTATGACCATCTTGATCATTTGCTCCTTTTTTTCTTCAAGAAGTTTTATCTGTCGAATCGATTAATTTATCACGCTTCAGGCATGTCATAAATTATGTCCTTCAAGGACTTTTCATTGGAGCATTCATAACTAGATTATAATATAGGTTCAGTGAATGCGTCTGACAATTGACTTAAATTATCTCTTCAACGAGGATCATATAATTCATTTTGTATAACTTATTTTTCAATTGCTTATCTCCCCCTAATGTTAGAGAATCTAACATTCATCCAACCTTATTCGGGGACTCATCTTTGTGCATTGCGTAATGGTGGAGCAATGGAATAATATACCGCACATTTAAATTTCTAGATGAGAATTATTTGGTTCCTGACCCTGAACCAATTGTGATAGGGGAACCTTGTTGGCTTGATGTGTACAAGTGTTGCTATATTTTAAATAACACATCTCAGACCAAAAAAAATTTGAAAATTTTATTCTCATAACCAATGATTTAGCTATAATTGGAGGCATATAATTTCTGCTTAAACCACTTGGATATATATCAGCATTACCAATATAGTTTTATAATTTGAAATGTGCTCTTGATTTATCAATTCGAGCAAACAATCTTTGCAAAAATCAAATTGCAAGTTGATAATAAAGCACATGTGACCATAACATAGATGCATCTATATAATAGTAAATGGTCCACATGGCGGGTGAACGGGCCCATATTCACCTTTTTATACCTTTCAAAATTTCGGGAGATACAATCTCAACCTTAGCTGGTACAATGATAATTTTATCACGGGAACAAACAACACAAGAGAATTCTTGAAGATTTTATTATTTCTTCAATATATATAACCACATGAATTCTCATTTATTTTCGTATCATATTTGAACCGGGATGGTCGTCAACCGGTCATGCCAACTTATATTTATTTCAATAAACTTCTACTTTATTTTGCATGTGATTCCATCATCATCCCCATACTTAGTTACCACAAACAATATGGAACATAGATAATCTTTCACATAAATATTTATAATCCACTTTGATTGTAGTAATATGAAGATCTTAAATCATTCCTTATTTTATAGTCTCAATATAATTATCAGTTTTTTTCTTTGACTATTTCTTTGAAACTTAAAAAGTTTCTTTCTAGACTTACTACAATTTCATATCATGAGCAATTTTATTTATTTGGATAGTAGCACAGTAGCTCATCAAAACTCACAATTAACATTGGATACTACCACATACTTCATAACATTGTTTGTGTGGTAAACATTTCTTTCAAAGAGAAATTTATTTTATTATTGTCATGGTCAAAATCATTACAAGCAAAACTTGTTTCTTGATTTACTTTTGTCATTAATATCTTCTCCCTTTTGTTTAATATCTGGCAAAATATTTTTTTGATGCACAGAGATACATAACCAATGATAATTTTTGTGGCAAGAAATTATTTCCTTCTTTTGCCCTTTCGGTAGTTCATACTAAAACATACCATAATATTTGTGATGTGCTAAAAGTACTTGACCAATGATCATTTATACCAAAATCAATTTCTTTATACTCTCTAACCTCTTATAGGGGTCAGTTGTGGTATTTATTAAATCATACATGAGTATGTCCTTATTTATAATTTTCATTATCTCTTGACATATTCATTTTCAAGAATGGTCCACTTTTCATGATACTTATTACAAGTCACATTCTCTTCAAGGAATTGACCATAATCATATATACATGCTTCATAATTATTCCTTTCATTAGAAATTTATTGTCATGCTTTGAAATTTATCATATTCATATGACATACCTCGACATCACTTTTGAAAAGTCAAGTGTACCACCATTTTTACTTCCTTTTATTTGATGGAGGATTTATAAACTTATCAAATTATCAGGTCTCACAACAAACATGTGTCTAATGACCTTTCATACCATTTTGATGTCAATAATTAGCTTCACCCTTTAAAAAAGTCATTTTGAGAACTCATAATGTTCTTTCTTTTATTATTATCACAATGATGACTATTATAATTTTGTCCCTTCACGTCCAAATTCATATGTTCAAGCTATCACACTCACTTCAAAGAATGAAGCATATTCAATGGGACAAACTTTTATCAAGAGCATATCGATTTGCTCAGTCATCATTATATCATCAATATATTGCATTGGGACTTTAACCCAATGTCTTATCCATATAGAGGCATGTTAGGCCAAAATATGATTGGACTTGAACCCAAAATCTTATATTTTTATCATCATAATGCATCGGAACTCAAATCTGATGTCTTACCCTTTTGGTGTGATGAAACTTGAATCCACCGTCTTACCCTTAATCAATGACATTATATATAGTCCAAAATAAAATTCACCCTCAAGTCTTTAAAATATTGTTATTCACCTTAGATATAAATTCGACACATGTATTATATAGAATATTTCTCTAAATATTTTCTTCAATAATCACGACTGAGTTATATATTATTGTTTCAGGAGCAATAGGCTAGAAAGAGAAAATACCCCTTTGTCATTTTTATCAATTACTAATATATATGAAATCAATATCACAATTCGTTTTAGAAATGTTATTCTTTAGGAATAAAATCAAATATACAATGACTCAATTCTTCTCAATTTCAATAAATAAAAATCGCTTATAACAACAAATATAGTGTAGTCCATAAAGTGTACACTGACCTAACATTTACCTTAGAGGTAGAACCGTTATTTTGTTAGATAAAAATCACATATGCTAACCTTAGTTGTAAAACTCTTAATATTATCAACTTAATCACACATAAAAGTATATACTATATTTTATTTATTTAATAACTCAACCAACTATTGATGTCAATAAATCACGTGACAATACAAAATTATATTATTGAGTTATGTCACTAAGAAGGCGAGATTATTATTCACGACATAACTATTATATCAGTCCCCCATTTTACCTGTTGTGATTAGGTCCAAATTTCCGTCGTTGTTGGGTATTTAGGTTCCACCGTCGTTCAATAATATCTCTATTCTTAACCTCACAATGATTCTCCTTTTTCTTGATTTTTAATTATACCATTTTTCTTTATTCAAATCTCAATTTTCTTGAAGACAAATCAATTATTTTCTTCTTTTCCTCTCTTATTCTTTGTTCAAATACCTTTTTTTTTTGTTCTTAACAATCAATAAAACCAAATCCGACATTAACACATTAAACTCTCCACCACTAATTGAGAGTAGCTATAAAACTTGAATATTCAAGTCATCAATTAATATGTCCTGCAAACTTTAGCAAACACATAAGATTCTTCTCATATTTTAGAGAATTAAAATTATGAATAAAAATGAAACTGGTAGATAAAGAAAAGTATTAAAGTAACTCTAATGATACTACTACATCCCACTAGCCAAATTAGAGTAAATAAATTAAGAACATACCTCATAGAATAGAGTAAATAAATTAGGAGCATACCTTATTCTATGTTCATAATGCAATCATAATATGAATTTCTTACCGAAACATGAAGCTTCAAATACTTACGATAGAAAAGAATAAAAATATAGCTCAAAATTTGAAGATTAGAACTTCGTGCTGATAATGTGTTATAAAATAAAGACAAAACTAAAATCATATGTAAGAGCAAAGAAAGAGAAGATAAAAAGTAGAGAAGTAAGAGGTGCAACTAATTTTTAGTATCTACTTCATTAACCATTTGTAGTGTCTTTTATAGACACAAAAGGGTAATACATTTCTTGGAGAAGGGAGCTTGCTACACTAATTTTACTTGGTCATCAATTTGCCACAATGTGAGGCTTAATTACATGGCATCCCATTTTACAACAATTAAAGGGCATCTCCAACCCTACACTATATTTTACTCTCCAAACATAGAGTTCTCTATTTTTTTCAACAACCAACTTCAACTCAATTCTCTATTTCCCTCTCTAAAAAAGAAATGTCTTCTCTCTCCTCAATATTATATTATTATTTCTATTTCATTTTTATTTTCTTATTTCGTAATATAAATCTTTTCTTTCTTTAATAATCATCCTATATAATTTTCATGTTATATATAATTTATTTTTTTTAAATTCTTTATTTAATATTAAATTATATTTTATTCTAAATTTCTAAAGAACAACTACTAATAATTGAAAAAACAAATCGACAAGAACAATCACAACTTCTCTAAATCATACACTACATACTTCCTTTTTCGAATATTGTTAAATCTAGAAATGAACTACCGGATTAATAAATTATTGTTGTGATTTTTTAAAATTATTATGTTATGTATTGTATTGTATCTTGTATTTAAATTATTATGTTGTGTATTGTATTTTTAAATTAAAATTTGTATCTTATCATTTAAATTTTGTGTATTCTTTAGAGTTTTTTTAATAAAAAAACATCAAATTGTATCACAAAGTGATGAAAATTAAAAAAATAATTAAAGTATTATTAATTCTAGATGAAAGTAGTATATATTAAATAATATATTTTTTAAAATGTATATTACATTTTAAAAGAATTACGAATATTGGAGATTTAATTAATAATCTTATATGAAAAATAATATGTTAATTACAAAATAATAGAAATAATAATATAATATTCAAAAAGTGAAATAGAGAGTATGGAGAACTACTATTCAACTCTTCATAGTAGAGGGTAAAATAGAGAGTGCTTGGAGAGGGCATTCTCTATTTTACTCTCCAAATATAGAGAATGGAGAGTAAAATAGAGTAGGGTTGGAGATGGTCTTATAAAATATTATGGTGTGGATGTCCATTACACCAAGAAGTTACTCTCACTACTTATCTTCATTACTTTCCTCTATTACGTAGATAACCTCCACCTTTATGACAATCATTCTTGTAACATTACACCTCCATAACTACCTCCTTTATATTCATGGTTAATGTCATGTTTAAGACAAATCTTTTGTTTGCATTTATGTAACACTATAAATAGAGGCATAAGAGTTTGATCTTGGGCATATTTATATGCCCAATTCTTACTAATTACTCATCTTTAACATAAGTTTAAGGGCATTCACTAATCTAACTACATGTTTTGACTTAGGATTGTGATGATTGTACACTAATATACATGATTAGCTATTTTACAGGGTTCCTAAAAGAAGCGGTTGAATCATGAGAGCAAATGAATTGAGGACGACAAGGAACACCAAGGAAGAGAAGCTGGCGCAGCGCCCCAGCCCAGTGGCGCATTGGGGGCACGACGCGCCAAGCCAAAAGTTCAGAGATGCCATTTTGGCGCACTGGCAGCGCAACGCTCCAGCCTGCCAGGCGCGATGCCCTAAGGCTTGATGGGTGTTTTGGCGAAAATTGGTTTAAATAGGATTTCTATTTGGGTTAGAATTGGAAATTATTTTCCTAAACTCTATAAATAGGACCCTAGGTTTATTTTGTAGGGGGGGTGGGGTCGACTACTTTTTGGTGTGCAAGAGTAAGATCAAAGTTTTGTAATAGGTTTCAATTCTCTAACTCTTTTTTATTTTGGAAATCGCATGAACAATTCTATTTTGCGGTTTTCGAATATTATGAGTGGCTAAACGCCCTTGTTCTAGGGTTGTAGCTACGGATTCATTGTTGAATATTAATGGTTTTGAATTAATTCATGGTTATCGTTTATAAGTTATTTCTACATTCTTGTTTTAGTATTTCTTGACTGGCCATCTTAGAAATAAATATATTGTCTACTCTTAAAATCGGGAGAGGCTAAGGTAGATAGACCAAGGAATATTGAAAGCTTGATCTTCCATTAAGTTGCGTTGATTTGTGTTTAGGAGTGACGACCGGACGAACACCTAGCTTGGTTAATAAACATGATGAAATTTAAATGCTCGCTAATTAGGACTGTCTATCCCCACTCAACGATGTAGTAAGACAGCTAATTAGAGTAGAAGATTAGAGGTCGGGAGACCATAATCATATAATTAACCATGTAAATCAGTAACTTGATAACCTAAATTAGTTCATTGCCTGAGATATGATACATGAAATCCAACACATGTTGCAGCCTTGGAATTGTCTCTCACTTGCTTAAAACATCAATTTGAAGTCGTTCACATTAATTCCTTTTATTTATTGCATAAGTCGTAGTAGTAATAATCAACCTTAAACCTCTTTTAAAAGTTACTTTTGTCGAATTGTGGAATTGTGTTAATAAATATAAGTTGATCATAAGTCCCTTGGGAACGAAAACTCGTTTCTAAAAGAAACTATATTACTTGAGCGACCGTGTACACTTGCGTGTGAATTTGGGAGCAACATAGTCCATATTGGATACACTTGAATACTTGGAAGAATAAGAAAAGCTCTCATCTTTTGTCTTCCTATTTCTATTGCTTTCATCTTTTATATTTCTTATCATATTTTGCTTTAGTTTTATAACACATTATCAACAAGATTCTCCAAATTTTTCAAATTAAGTTTCAACTTGATTTTTTCAAGTATGTAGTTACATTGAAATTTTTGGTGATGACTTTGGTAAGTGTACTCTACATTTTTTTTTGATATATACTATTCCAAAAAGTTGAATTCAAATTTTATTTATCCTCCGAAAAGGTAAAGGTAAGGTATGCAATTTCTCCAAGTTAGTTGCTTACTCGAAAAAGATAAGTTATCGAGATATGTGTCATGTACATATTGAATGGATCATCATTATTGGTTACTTTTATACCTCTTTATTTTTCATTATCTAAACATTTACTTGTTGAGTTATTTAATATATTATTTATAGTAACAAAACTTGTTTTGTGGTTATTATAAAATGGTTAGTAAATTATGGTAATCTTCATAACAATATTGAAAAGGACTGTTAAAAGGTTTAATTTATTCTAACTTGGAACTTTTATATGGTCCCAACATGTTGTTCTAATTAATTAATTTTGTTCATTTTCTTATGTTTTAAGTCAAATTCAGATTATATTTATGGTTTTTCATATTTATTTTTTGGTAACACATTTGGTTTATTAAGACATTGACTGGGGGTAAGACGGTGAATTCAAGTTTCACCGCACCAAGTGGGTAATACATCGAGTTAAAGTCTCAGTACGTCATAATAGTAATATGTTGGGTTAAAGTCTTATTGATTTATGGGCTAAGACTTCTTTATATGGATAAGTTGTTGGACTTAAGGCCTAATGCGCCATAGTGATGATATGATGATTATTAAGGAAAAATAATATATTTTTGACTAAAAGTCATGAAATCTGTCCAATTGATTTGCTCCATTCTCTTATGTGAATGTGGTAGCTGGGCATAATATGTCTGAAAAATGACAAATAGTTGAATGTATGAATATTAATGTGGTCAAATATTAATGGTCATTATTGTGGTAATTAAAAGAAAGAACATTATGAGTTCTTAAGATTGTCCTTCAAATGTGAAGGTAATTTTTGGTCATCAAAGTGGTATGAAAGGTTATTGGGTACATTGTTGTTAGTGCAATTCAATTTGAAAAGTTTTATAAATCCTCCATCAAAATAAAGGAATACAAAGTGATAGTACATTTGACCTTTTAAAGTGATGTTGAGGTGGGTCACATAAATTTGATGTCAAAACATGATAATGACTTTCTTATAAAAACTTATGGAGCATGTGCAAATGGTTATGGTTCATTTCTTGAAGAAAATGTGACTTGTGTTCGTATAGATAAGGACATGTTCATGTATGGTTAGATAAATGTCACATCTCACTTCTACGGTAGGTTTGAGAGATTGAAAAGAAATATTTTGACATAAATGGTCATTTGGTCATATACTTGGAGTACTATACAAATATTGTGGTATGTTTTATTATGAAACTATTGAAGGACAAAAGAAAGAAATAATTGTTGTGTGGCAACTCAAATTTGTCATTGATTGTCAAGTAAGTCTCGCATGTAATAATTTTAACCATGACAATAATACTAATTTTCTCCTTGAAGGAGATGGTCACCATAAGAATAGTGTTGCGATATTTGCGGTAGTACACAAAATTAATTAAAAGTTCCAGAAGGGCTAATTTGTTACTATCCGGAGCAATGAAATTGTTCATAATATTGAGGCTTTAGTAAGTCTCAAAAGAAACTTTTTATGTTTCGGAGGAATTGAAAAGAAAAAAATTATTATACTGAGGGTGTGTTTGGTATGAAGGAAAATGTTTTCCTGGAAAACAAGTAGACTTTGGACTTGTTTTCTCATGTTTGGTTGGTGAGTAGAAAATATTTTCCGAAAAAGATTTTTGTGTGCATGATTTTTGAATGAAAAATATTTTTGAGAAAATATCTTTTATTTTTACTAGAGAGTAGAAAATAATTTTTGAATTGAAACTGAAAATATTTTTAAAAAATAAACTTAAATTTTTTTGGGGGGAGGGTGGGTAGGGGTGAGATGGGGTAAAAAAAATATAAATTTGAAATTGAAATTATTTTAAAAAACAAACTTAAATTTTATTTTGGAGGGGGTGGGGGTAAGGGGGTGGAGTGAAAAAATAAAAATTTGAAATTGAAAATATTTTTTAAAAACAAACTTAATTTTTTTTTTGGAGGGGTGGGGAGCTGATGGGCATTGGGGGGGGGGGGGGTCGCGGGTAGGGGT